>JAADKR020018038.1:0-12364 GCA_011763505.2 Lythrypnus dalli | reverse complement strand
ACCATTATTACTGAGAAAGAATTACCTTTGCAGTTTCTTTTCTTTCTCAGACTCAGATAGAATCATGTCCAACAGTGTGATCGGGAGCTATGAATATTAAGTAGCCATGTGAGTAGCCATGTGCTCTGTGTGCCACATATAGTCAGGCTTTCAAAATAACACAATAGAAGTGGAAAGGCCTTTAGAGCCAATCGGACTGAAATAACAGTCAGAGTAATAACGTATCTGCTGCACAAAGAAGCCTCCTTTAGGGTTGAAAGGGTTAGAGACCGTGGACTGAGCCTGCGTGAGATGGAGATTCCACTAATGCAGAAAAGGGCCATTGTTTGAATTGAAACGGTTTCCTCTTAAACATGCATTTATCTTCTCATCATTTTGACGTTCTTGGAGGCGTGTTGGAGCCTGGAGGAGTGGGATTCTGCTGGTGGTCCTCAGACTCAAAATGATGGATAAAGATAGTCTGAATTATGATTATCTGAACAAGTCAAAGTTAATCCACTCAGTGAAAAGAGCTCTTGTGGCATTTTCATCTCGTGGTTAGTGGTAGAAATCGACAGAGGGATAGTTCCACAGAATTGTGACTCTCACTGTCTGTGTCCGAATGTCCAAACTCCTCATTTACATCTATAGTATTATATAGCAGGCTCTAAGCTCACTAATCCTGACTGTAAACTTACTAATCTTGAGTAATCATCTCCCAGTGCATTGTGGTCTATATCGACCCGTCTGTGACCACTACTCACTACTTTTCAGAGTGCATTGTGGGTAGTGTGAGTGCACTACTTCTTTCTCTGGACATTCGGACACAGGACAAAAGGGCGTGACCACAATAAAGTGCACTAGGGTTAAATATATAGGGAATAGTGCAGACAGAGGACACAGCCACAGATACTGCAAAACAGGGTTGTCAGGGCAACACTGAACATTGTTTACCTCTACGTAGCATGTCACTTCCTGTCCTTGCCCAACAAGGAACTGAAATAATAAACATCACAGAAAATGTCAAAGCAGCGAAAACTTGGTAAAAAATGGAGCATGGTCTTCTCTTTGTCTCTGTACTAAAAAATGTTATTGTCCATTGCAGAAAATGTGTCTTGTCCTTACTGCTGCGGATTTTGACACCCATAATAGACAGTTTCTGCATTAGCCTAGTTGCCATGGTTTCAGCAGTTACAAACCAGGAAGGTGGGACAACTCCAGGCTACAGCTACATCACTTTGCATTAGAGCACAGCTAACAATGTGAATGGCAGTAAAAGAGAGGAATATACAGCGACAAAACTTGCGTCTCTGGGGGAGCATATTCTTCTTCAGGTTCTTTTTTATGTCTTATATGAAAACATGACAGTAGCAAAAATGACTTCTTATTCTTATATCAGTAATCTACAGTAAAGGTTTCAAATTGATATACTGTACATTGATATTGATGCATTTACTTTTTTCCTTATTTCCTGCAGCATCTCATTTTCGGGCTTGTTCACTTCTTCTGTTTATGCACAAACCACATAGAATCAACCCAAATCATGTTTAGGTTATAGTGATTTTACCGTTTCCCACCTGAAGCAGTTAGTGGTTAATGTGCAGCGGGGGTCAAAGGTCGCAGCTGCTTCAGTCTGATTGAAGACGGGGCTAATGAGATTAATGAGGCCGGCAATCAGACTAAGTAGCCATTCTCTTTGTGTGAACGGATTCAGGCTTAAAAGAGACATTTCCCCCTGACAGATCAATGCTCACAGTCACAGGAAGGAACAAGGAATCATTCTGGTACTGTAGTAAAAGTACACATACAGGATGCACTTTCAAATGTAGGCCATAAGTAAAAAGTATATATATTTAAATGAAGAATTGTGCTGTTTTGTATCAAACCAGGACTAAATCAGGTCGAAAGTAGAACTGAACAAGGACTGAACCAGGTCTAAAGCAGGACTAAAGCAGGACTAAAGCAGGACAAAAACCAAGACTAAACTAGGGCAAAACTAGGCCTGAACTAGGATTAAACTAGGTCAAAACCAGGACAAAATCAGGTTTAAACCAGGCCTAAATCAGTTCTAAACCAGGCCTAAACCAAGACTAAATGCTTGTTTTCCTCTGCTGACAGGCCTCGTTGCCTCCGGTTCTTTAAGTGAGATTGAACACAAACTAACAGGATTTATTAGCTCCATAATCAGCCTAAGTGCTCCTTTCATTTCTCTTTACCCGATTTCTGCTTTAAACTCAGATATTTTCCTTTCCATCAATACTGAGAGGAAGCACTGGGCTCAGTCTCTCGCTCTGTCGCTCCAGTGGCTCTCGGTTCAGGGGTAAATGCTCCGTCGGTGCAGAACTCGAGGCGCATTTTGGAACGCTTTAGCATCGAGCGCATTTCTGTTTTCCAGCGCATTGATTTGTGAGCAGCAGAGTCGGATCACTGTCTGTGCACAGAAATGGAGAAAAGTGAGAGTGGTATTTTTATCTGCAGCGGACATTTCCTGGACTGCTGGCATTTGGTTCAATATCAGAAAAAGCGCAGACTCCATGGTTCTGTGGGGACGCTCACGGGAGACGACAGGGACAGAGACAGGGACTCTGTGGGACAAATGTATTATCGGAAGTGAAATGATCTGTCACAGCAGTCAGACGCTTGCCCTTTATCAAGATGTCTTCAAACAAGAGAAATGTTCAAAATGATGAAAGTCATGTTATAAGCTTCCATGCACTAGTTTCAACTATTTATATTAATATTTTAAATCTTGTTTTGCACAAATCTAATCTTTATTTTAATAACAATTGCTTATTAAGATTAAAAGTGCATTACAGATCTTACACTAACAACAGAATAGTAGAGTAGCTAGAGATACATGGTTGAAGATAATATTTGTAAAGTATTGATTCAGATAATAATAACCTCAAGACGAACATTTTATAATAAGATTAAACAACTATCCTCTGGGTTTGGCATCTACAGTTGGATATATCATGATTTAGAGCAAAAACTGCTTAAAATATGTTTTGATATCTATGTAAGACAGCTCTAGAATATCTTGTAACATTAATATCCACACATTTATTTACTTTTTCCTATTCACCTGCAGTGCCTCACCTTAATGTGACGTAACCCATATTTTAAACAGTGAAAGTGCATTGCAGGTGTGTAAAGTTCTGTCTCTGGCTCTGTCTTGACTTTGTCTGTCCTGCTCTGACAGCTGACAGACGAGAGCAGGGAAAGGGGAAAAAGGTGAGGATCTTGTTAGGCCACACTGTCAGACTGATCCTGCTCTGACGGGACACGTCTCTCTTTAAGGACTGTCAGGCTCCTGCTTTTACAAACTTTTCCAATCCTTTAGGATCCGTCAACATTGCGTCCACTGTTTCAGGAGGCGTTATTAGGAGCTGTCTGTGAAGGCGGGATCTGGGAAATAAGATGAATATTAAAGCGGGACGCTGCAGGGGAATAGGGACGTCTTATATAGATGTCCATTTGAAACTGTTGCTTTAGATTACTGACATAAACAGGAAAGAAAATGTACTGCCAGATTGTGTTCATTTTTGCCATAAAAATGGTTAATAAAAGGATTGGAGCCTGTAAGTGCTACTAAAGTGGAGATCTCGTAAGAAAAACCATATTTGCAGAAAATGAGCTCTTTTGTTTTGGACAGGCGCAGGACGCTCTGCCTTTCTCCACATCTGGAGATTCTCAGAAAGTAAATGACCATATTTGGATGTATATTATTTGTGGGGCATCTGACATACGACACATGGATACCAAACATGTCCACATTAGAGAATGGGAAAGCGTGGGAAAAGACGAGGGGCAGCGGCGGTTGTAGTGGTTTCCCGGCTAAGGACAAAAGTCATGCTTTTTTTTACAAATTAAAGTACTAAAGCTAACATGTTAGGGAGGAAACCAGCTAAAAATGTAGTTTAAAGAGATGAAAAAAGACTTTCTGCAGGACTTCTCTCCCTTAAAGCAAAAACAGGAAAAATCGAATTAATTAAAACGGTTTGAATTAATGCCCAGCTTTTAATTGCTATAAAACGTGCTTAAGCGAGAGCTGCTGCTTTAAGGAAGTCCAGGAGAGTCCTGTGGAGGCGCATGTGGCCTCCTCTGGGGCCGTGTTTTATGGAGGCTCAGATCCTGTTTTCATGTGGAGGCTGCGTCCCACATTCATCACTGCCAGAGGAACCCGACATGTGCATCCACCGGCGTTTCCTCGTGAGCCTCATGCTGCGCCTCAGCCTCAAACGCACAAATGTGTTGCAGGCCATAAAAGAACCATTACTGTCACAAACGGAATGAGTGATGTTATTGTCACGCCGCAGTACAGTGGGAGGAGTGCCTTTGTTGACTGTACGAGGGTTTGTAGCGCCACACTTTACAAGGTCGCTCATATTGCTAATTAAACGCGAGTGAGCGAGAGGCACATGTGCAGGAGAGAGAGCAGAGTCTGTTTATTTCTGCTGTTTGTGGGAGGAAACACGGATTGAAACAGCGCATATCTGGCAATTATGGGAAGTCGACGGAGCTAACACATTAAAGTGCACATGAATGGGGGAAAAATATATATAGACATATCAATTTGAAACTTTTGCTGTAGATTACTGATAAAAAACGAGGAACTGCCGAGGTTAACACAACTTCCTGGATTTCTGTGGCTCACTCGCTGACAATACTCCTGCACTGGGATGAGCAGTTTTCAATCAAAAGCTGATCAAACAATAGAAATAAATGTCTGTCTATATTATTTTATCAGCAAACAAACACTGTATGCATGTCCAGTGAGTTTGATGCGCCCATTGGGTTTTATCATGCAGCAATTACAGTGGAGTCTGCTGTAAACAAACAACATGGAGTGGCGTGTTGGGAGCGATGCTGAGCACACAAACGATCCCAGAGGAAGAAGAACAAGCCTTTGGGAAACAGAAGCAGCTTTGTGTTGTGTGAAACAAAGTGAGAGGAATTTCACTAATTGTCTAAGTAAGGACTTGATTTCTGCAGTAGAAGTCATGTCTAAATGGAAGTCACACTTGTGTTGCTAACTAGCTTGTCGGATTTAGCTTCTGGGTTTTATTTATTTAAATTTGTTTGACCATTTCTACAGGTTTATACCAACAATAAATTCTTGTTGATGGTGGAAAAACATTAGGTCTGCTTCCACACACCGACAAAGACATGTAGCATTTTTCAAACCTAAATATTTAATGGATTTACGTGATGCTTGATCCAGAAGTGCAGCCTCTTCCCGAACGATTTGAGCTGGAGTGATCCCAGATTGATATCAGTGTAAATGTTTCTGCCAATGGAATATTAATCTGGCTCTTAATGTGAGACCTCCTGGAGACATACACTCAAGGACACTAGCTCTCCTGGCCTTAATGAGGACATGGACATCCTGTTATATTTATGAGGTTATGAGGAGGTCTATTATTTCTAAGCTTCTCTTATGCTATGCTTCTCTGTGCAGTGCTTCATGTCCAAACTCATCCAAACAGTCCAACACGTCCAGCTGTCCCTGACGTCCCCGAGAAGACGTTTTCACACAAGTCTTGGCTGAGATTCCATAAACTCTGAGTGTGTCCAGCACCTTCCTGTTTCCTGCCCTCTCTGAGTCGGCAGGTCAGGGGGCGGCTTCATTAAACGTGAGGAAGACACTTTCAGAAGGAGACGTGTTCTTTACTGCACAGTGGCAGATCGATACAAGAACAAGAGGAAGAACACTGGAAATATAACAGTGAGGACTAAAGAAGGAACAGGGTCTTCACACAAAGTCTCAACTGTTCAACAAGAATACGTGATGTTAGACCCAAGGCAGGTCGGCTCAGGGTCCATAAAGTTCAGCAAAATTCAAGTTCAATAAAACAACTGAGTTTGATTTGAATAGAATACAGTACAGCCAGTGGTGGAAGAAGTACTCCATTTTGTTACATAAGTAAAAGTATAGATATAGGAGCAACAAATGCACTAAAGCAGAAGTATAAAAGTCATTTGCAGGATTATTATGAAGAATTGTGCTGTTTTGTATCAAACCAGGTCTTAACCAGGACAACACTAAAACTAAACCAGGACTACACCAGGTTTAAAGCAGGTAAATATGGGAAAAAATATATTTAGAAATATCAATTTGAAACTTTTACTGTACATTATTGACATAAATACGAGGAAAAAAATATTAATTGGGCATTTATTGTGTAATAACTGCATTGCCTATATTTATGACAGCAAGATCTAAATAATGGATCGAACCAAGTTGAAGTTTATGGTTTTATTTTTTGGTATATTGAATACAAAGGTATGTTTTTTTTATTTTTAAAGCTAGGCATTAGTGAAAAAAACATCTATGCCTTGTTTGTTAGGATGTAATGCTGAGTTTGGTCTTTCATGAAAGCGAACATGTTAAGTGAGAAAACTACAGTAGGTGTGTTCACTTTGTGCAGGTTTTATGGAACTGCCTCATGTTGAACAATGTATGTGAGATTGGTATTTGTTGCGACCCACAGGAGTAATTATCGGACTCGAGAGAGAAAGGTCGATAAAATCAATGCGAGGCGAGCTTTTTAATAGAGGCTGCAGACGTTACAGCATTGACTGAGTGTCATTGAGTGGACAGAGAGAGACACTCATGTCCTTAGACTGATCTGATTTGTCACATTCAGCAAACAACTCAATGAAGAACAAATCCCATGAACTCCCTCCTCTACAAGAGATCATAATGTAGGAGAAAATGTCTTATTGAAGTGTCATCTCCTGCAAATGGATCTTATAAACAATGACATCCAGGTCTGGAGGTGGTGACTTTGCCTGGAGCTCCTCCTTCAGGCAGCAGTGGGAATAACTTGCTAAGGTGAGGCGCTGCAGGTGAATAGAGAAAAAAAAAGTATAGATATCTTTAAGATGTATATATTTTTTGCTGTAGATTACTGACATAAAATGAGAAAAAAAATGTATTGCAAGTCTTCTGTCATTTTATATTTTCATACAAAAATAATGATTACATTATATTTTAGTCATACAAATTACCACAATTTACCACGATATATTTTTATTTTGTTGGTATATTAGTTATATTAAAAAAATCAGAGGGATTTTGGAACAAGTTTAGCTTAGCTCAGAAAAGAAATGATCATATTTGGATTACATATTAATGTACGACACGTGGATACCAAACATGTCGATATTTGTGAAAGGGAAAGAGTGGGAAAAGACGAGGGGCAGCTGTGGTCGTAGTGACTTTCTGGATTCATTCTTCCTTTGAACACCTTTATTGGATGTAAAGCTCCTGGATGACAGAGAGCTTATGATGATGAAACTATATCTTTTACACAACAACAACAAATCTATGCTGTCACATGCGATTTTGACAGAAATATCAAACAGGAATTGTCGGATATAAAGTGAAATCCACCCGTGTGGCTGTAAATCAAAGCTTCTGCAGAAAGTCATATGTCACAGGCCGTTTATTCAAAACACGGAGATCGATCTGAATGAGCCTCAGATCGATACCGTCCCTGACAGATACTCGTTTCCGGCTCTGACATGACACTCAGTCAAACACAGAGGAGATTGGCCTTCAGCTGCTGCTATTGATGCAGTCACAGGGCAATCACCGCCATTGTCCAAACCTGAGTCCCTCTGGACATCAGGGCAAACAGTGGACCTGAGCTGCCTTTTTCTCAAAGTAGAAGCATGTTTTTGTTTTCTAAGGACATAGCATTAACTCTTCTAAACTCATCAGGAAACATAATGGATCAGATTATTTATCAGATTATTTTACATTAATCTATGAACATGTGAGGAGTCCTGTCTGGAGTGAGTTATTTGCTGAGGCAGATGAGTTTGAGTTTGGAGAAAGTCAGGCACTTCTCCATCTTTTCCAAACATTGATGCAAAGTGCTGACAGACTGTTTACGTTTGCCTCTTCAGCGTAATCCTCCACACGCCTCGAAATTCTCCGTCTTTTCTGCACCTTTTCTCCACCTTTTCTCCACACTCCTCGCCTCAGACCTGCCGGAGGGTCACGTCACACGAGCCGGAGTTTAAACCCTTCACAAAGCTCGAAGTTTTAAATCGAAAACGGCTGCATCGAAGCGAGAAGCAGCTCCGAGGCCTCTTTTGTTGAAATGTGTGAAAACAGAGGGAAAAATGTGGACAAATCGAGCAGGAGATGAAATAATAAAGCAGATTTATTGAGTGTAATTTTGGGTTTTAAGTGGGTTTTAAGCTTTAAGTTTTAGAAAAAGGCTCGGTTTACATGGTCAGAAAAGTCAGAAGTTTTTGTTTCTGAGGTCATCCCATGAAAAATAAGAGCATAAACAAAAGTGTTGCATTACAAATTCTGTTCAGTATAATTGCAGACCTTGTCGATAAGAAAGCGGCTACACTCAAATTTGGCATTTGCGATATTTTTAAGGACAGCTTCTGATTTTGAAGTACAAAATCATCCCTCATACAGAGAGAGTTGAATTGAGCCTGATTTTGTGTCTGATTTTTATTAAAAGACTGATACAAGACAATTTTCCACATGATTGCTGCAATTTAAGGCGAGACATTGCAGGTGAATAGGGGAAAAAAATATCAAATCAATTTGAAACATCTACTTTACATTATTTACATTACAAGTATAAGAAAAAATATTGTACGATTTCTGTCATTTTATGTTTTTATATAAAGATTAGACATTTCATGTGTAAAACTGCCACAACTGTCTATATTACACAAGGACAAAACTGAAAAAAAGGGTTGAGTCAAGTTGAAATGTATGGTTTTGCAGCAGTCGGGGGCACTTCCTGGTTTTCTGTGGCGCACTCACTGACGAAACTTCATAAAACACACACCGCAAAGAGTGAATTTGGTCTTTTTTTCACTCTGGCATTAAAGCTAAGATGTTAAGGGAAAAATCTCAACTTTAAATGACTCCAGCAGGAAGCAGTCAGAAACCTCACTATTGCCAATGAAATTTAAAGAAATCTGTAATCTTGTTTGAGATGTTGTCACAAAAACTCCACACACCACAACATCCTCACGGTCGGATGATGTTGCAATGACGCCTTTTTCTGAGCAACACGGAAGAAAATACACGGGGAAACCTAATGAGCGTGCAGTGCAGTGACTTCACTCAAAATGTCCAAAAGCATCAGTGCAAATGTCCTAAAATGAGACAAATAAGCCGTCAAGAATAAATAAGAAGCCAGGACAAACTGACTGCTTCAAACATGTCCATATTCTTTTGGCATCTGTCTTACATCAGAGACACTGTTGTTATGTGTAAATTGTAACTTCACACTGCAGTAGATATTTAAAACAACAACTTTCTTTACCTATGTATGTAAAAGAAAACGTATTTAAAGCAGGGGTGTCCAAACATTTTTCACTGAGGGCCACAAATTCAAGTGTCAATGCAGTAAAAATTTCCCTTAAAGTGCATGAAGCAGAGGTTTAACCTGTGCCCCAAACTTTTTTTTAGGATAAAAACAATAATGCCAGCTCTTCTTCACAATAAAATGTCAGTTTTGAGGTTATAGCTGTGTAGAACTATGATACTTGCAGTAAAAAGTATAATTTCTGGCGAGCAATTCAACAAGAAGCCTGAGGGCCACCAAAAATTGGTCTGTGGGCCACATTTTGCCCCTGGGCCGCACTTTGAGCATGTCTGATTTAAAGGATAATTCTCTGAGCATATAGTGTATTGCTCCAACAACAGGAGCTTGTTTCTTCCTTCTGTGTCTCTTTATTTTACGTCCCATCCCTCTGCAGTTTGGTTATTGTCCCTGGTGTTCAGTATTTGAGCGTCTCCTGTTTCCTTCATGTCTCTGCAGTCGAGGTAAAGCACATAAAGCTTGTGTTTACCTGCGGCGGTGTTGATGGTCCTGATGGGCTGCTCCTTGGCGCTCACTCTGTTGTTGGGAGGATAGTCTGGGACTGCGTTGTCGTAGCGTTTCTCGGGCACTCGCGGGCTCACCTTGGCCGGTACGTGGCTGTCAGGACAAAAACACAATATATACTTATACTGCATGTATCAGACTTTTATCAGACTGTTGTACTGGCCCTGGTCTTTTATTTAATGAATGCTTAATTTCTCAAGTCTGTCCCTCGATGTCCAAGTGGGTCACACACTTGTCCCACTTTAAGATCTGTTTCAAGTGGTCACTGTACTACGAATGCAGATCTAGGACGCACTGTGTTTTTGCAGACATCCCTGAAAGTGTAAAAAAAATATGTTGGTCTTAAAAGGAGGAAAAGTCCAAAATGCATAAAGACAAGACACTGCAGGGATTTGAATAGGGATTTTTCGAGATATCGACTGGAAACTTTTGCTGTAGATTACTGGTATAAATATATATATACATAATATAATATGTTTTTGCAAGTTTTCTGTTTTGACATTAAAAATATATATTAAAATATAAGTCTAAAAATGCATAAAATTTCCTATTTAAACCTAGGGAAAACCATGGATTAAACATGTGATTGTTAAGATTGGGTACTTTTGTTTACAACAGATAAGTGACCAAACTGACCCAAAACCTGAAAATGAAAAAAAATACATATAGATTTGCCTGCAGTGTCTGCCCTTAATAGAACTCTCAAAGTATCCCAGCAGAAGATTGGACAAAGCAGCCTGAACGGTGCAGGATAAGCTCTAAATGTCACATATCACTGGTCCTGCTGGAACACGACGCTCTTATATCTTATTACTGTCTCTTTGGCATATTGCAGTTATTTAGGGCGTTCTCTGCAGCAGCTGGAGGCAGGTTCCGGGCGGCGCCTCCAGAGGAAACAGATCTGAGCTGCTCCTCAGTCGAGAGGAGCAACCAACCAAAAAGCACCAACCAAAGGCCAAAGGACACAGACTCTGCCAGGATGCTCCTATCAGCCTCTGGTACTAATAAAACGCCTCAAACATGGAGAAATATAAATACAAACATTTAATAATCAAGAACATGTTGGTTTGTAAGTTTCACAGAGAACAGAAATTTCACACGGCCCTTGGCTTCCATCCCGAAAACACAAAATGTCATCTTATTTTTAACTTAACAACACTCTAGGCAAGATGCTGCAGGTGAATAAGAAGAAATAAAAGACATAAATATGAAAGGTTGTGTCTTACCCGGTCTGGCAGTGCTGCTCGTCGATGGCGTCCACGGCGCTCTCCACGGAGCTCAGCAGAGACTGGATCTGATTGGCCGACTCTTTGAGCAGGAAGCGGGTCACAAACTGCTCCACGTTGGTGCCTTTCTCGTAAACCTGTGCACACAGAGGAACAAAACGTGAATGAACTCCAATAACACATTACAGAAGATTTCTCTGACGCTGGATCACTTGGGCCAGTTTAAAGTTGTAATATCATCATCATATCTGCAGGCTCAGAGTTGTATACACTATAATGAGAAAACTGCCTTTTTACAGGAGCAACATGTCCTTTTCGTGCTTCTAATGTCATTTTAATACACAAATACTAGATTTTTAATGCTGCAAATGAAACAGATGTGCATATCTCATTCCTTAAGATGTCCAAGACTAGAACGTGGATCACATTTCTGAGGCACTGACAGTGTGCACTTTCCGCTCTTTAAAAGCAGTGTCAGTGTGGGACCATTGTGATAGGCCTATTCTCTTCCTCTCAGTCAGAACAAAGTGTTTTACTCACAGTGGGACACATAAAGCCTATGGTGTCCAGTGAAAGTCTGTAATTGCTCAATGAAAGTGCAAGAGGCTGCAGCAAAACAAAAAGGAGGAGGGAGGAAGAGGCTTTTTTCTCATATTTATGTCAGAAATCTACAAAAAAAAGTTCAAAATTGTTGTTACTACGTTTAAAAAAATGTCCCTATCCACCTGCAGTGTCTTGTCTTAAATATGAATGACTTTAGAAAGACAGTGGTCACTCTGGCACTGTGCTGCAGCATTGTCTTCTGTAAAAAAAATCCTTTATTATGGCGTAGTTTTTAGGAGATTCTGCTGCTGTTTCCTGGGTATACTGTATTTTTTTGTTTCCTCCCAGTGCAGTATTATTTTGGAGACGTCGCTGCAGCAGGAGAAACAGTGAAGTGCTTTTACGGAGATGACCTTATCGCCAGGACTTTAATTATTCAGGGAGTGACCTCGTGCTTTTACCCGACTCACTGCAGCTTCGCCGCAGAACCAGTGACCGAGCATCCATCACTGAGGAGATAAGGGGCAGATGTGAGAGAGTCCAGTGCGGTCACTCAGGCCTCAGCCTTAAACGATATCACTGCAGTATCGATAAAAAAGGTAAAGTACAAATACCTCCGGTGTTGAATCGAAAGTGTTGATGTCTGGGCCCAGAAACATGGCCCATGGCTCAAATTCAAGATTCAGAAAACTTTGTTTATCCTCAAGAGGGCAATTCATTTGTTGTTTCCCAGCCACGCAT
>JAADKR020017402.1:0-12383 GCA_011763505.2 Lythrypnus dalli | reverse complement strand
CAGAGTCAGACCATTGCTTAAAGCCTTCTCCTGTTCATTCCAAAGATTCTCAATGAAAATGAAGTCCCCTGAATCCTCGCATTATCATCTTTGGATAAGCTTGTAAAAAGATAAGACCATTGATGCAATAGCCTTGTATATTTAGGTTTATTCTCAAATCCAGGCTGTGCATTTGTCAAACTTAGGCTCCTGTGCATGCGGCCTTGTTCTGAATGTTTATGTTGTAATTTCCTCTTAAACCTCAGCCGTGTCCACTTTCTTTGTTTTCTCTGCTCCCCTTATCAGTTCCTGTTTTTTTTTTTTTCTTTTCTTTTTCCTTCACTTCTCTCCTGCCCGTTCCTGATATAGCCTCATGCGCTGCTCCGAGAGGAATTCCTGCCCCCTCCTCCTCCTCCTCCTCCCTCCATCCATAACTCCAGTCTTCCACCCTGACCCACAGCCCCATTACCCCCATTACCCCCTTTCACCTCCTTTGTTCCCCTCCTGACGACAGGCTAAACGTCCCAGATCTGGACCCGACCACGGGATGGGGAAATATTTTGGGAGGAAAAAGCAGTGTGTGTGTGGGAGGAGAGAGTGTGGGTTGAGTGGGAGAGAAAGTGAGAAAGGCAGGGAGGGAGAGAGACGGATTTGGGATGGAAATAGAAGGCATGTCATTTTCTCCTCTGGCCAGTGTCTTTGTGTGTCCAGACGGTTGTGGGACTGGGAAGATGTGGCAGACGTTTGATGTTTTTAGGCCCATGCACTTTTGGGTGCTTTTAATAGTTCCAGCTTATACGGGGCAGACGGGAAAGTGCACTCCATGACCTTATATAGAAATAGCTTAATGGATGCTTAAACAGTCTTAAGATTTATTATTGTTATTAGTGAAGTATGTTTCGATTATTGCAAAAGCTGTTGGTTGCAGTAGAACGTACAGTAGATAGATGGATATATACTTTATTAAACTCAAAAGGAAATGAAGTGGCAGTATATCTGTCTATTCTAAAGACAACGCGTCTTTCCCTTCATCTCACGACAAGTCATTGTGTCAAGAGTCGTGGGCGACTGCTTTGTTTTGCCCCGGGAGCATCTTAAATTAGCTGGAGCTAAGACAGTCGTGTATCTCTGAGAGAATACTTGAGAGCTGCAGAGGCAAAGTGCATTATATACCATGTGAACCATTCCTTTTTTTTTTACATTTAATCTGATAACTATTCTTAATCCTTACTGTGTTTATTAATTTTATTTTATTTTATTTATTATTAATTTGTAGAATATTTTTTTCTTCTATACTTTTTCCAGAGCCAACAGTTCTAGTACAAGTGACCCTGGTATTCCTTGTATTTGTTGTAGCAAAAGTCATAGCAGAAAGTTATGCTACTATCTTACATTCCAGTCTGTGAAGTATTTTTGTAACTTGACTGTCACTACTGCACTTATACATGGGATTGTGAGTATTTAAAAACCCCTTCCAGAGTGAGTCCTGTTTTTGCAGTAGAGGTCAGAGGGGTCACTGTTTCCTGCCTTTCTAAACTCTCCTTCTCAGAGCCAGCCTCAGATAAGAGTGACCGATGCTGCCCGTGTTTTCACTTCTTATCTCCTTTACTTCTCTGCTCTTGACCCACACATCCCTGTTTGTTTTCCACCTCTTTGGGGACTATCCTCTTAACACACAGACCTTATGGGGTCCTGCCTGGCCTTTCTTAAGCCGCTTACACACTCGCAGCATTTGTAAGTCTGCGAAAACACTCCGACGCATGTGTTTTTTACCGCTTGCCCCTGAACGCCTCACGCCTCAAACCTGTCTAGCAGCAGTAATAGCAGTCTGACAGTGTCCCTCCCTGTGCGTCTCGTCTATTGTGACAGCCCTGCTCTAAACAAGTCCGTCCGCAATGTGGTCACACCCACATCCACAGAGCTCGGACTCGCTGCCTTCTAATTTCCCCCATTCTTTTTGCTTCCCTTGCAACTTTTCCTAAATCCCTTGGTTGGATGTATTGGTTTTCCATGTCAGATTAAGCTAAACCCCAAAGTCGTTTGTCACTGACATACTGAACCCATAAGGGAAGTGCCGGTCATCTGTTCAGGGGCTGAGGCTTTAAGCTCCGCGACAGGTGTAAGTGGTTCAAGTCTGGACTCTGGGCAGGACTCGCTGATGAGGCAGAACATCTCTGGGATGGCTGGGATTGCTTTCATTTTTGAGTTGAATAAAGAGGCTTCTGTAAATGCTATAGGGGAATGTTTGACAGCTGTTTGACTTCTGAGCAGGGTATTTTCCCGTCTGTTGAGTTCCAAACTATTTGATCAAATCAGCCACACTTGACAAGCCCTGATGTTGTGATATGGGGCTTTACAAAAACAAATTGTGTTAATGTGATGTTGTTTTGGAAGTAATAGCTACTGTACCTAACATTCCTCCTTGTTATAAGTAAGTCATTTTCCTCTTGTGTTGTAATTTAAACACTTTGTTAGAGAAAGTGAGCAGTCAGGCGTGATACGTGCGTCTCTGGGTGATGTTGTAAGAGTGTGCATAAATTCAAGCACTTGAAGAATGTGGATGGTCTGTGAGAACTAGAGATACTTTTGGGCAAAGGCTTCAGGTCACCTCTGCTTGGCTCTGGTGCTTGAGCTGTAACTTATTTGAAACTCAATGACATGTTTTGTCATTTAGTGATGATTTTGCTTTTTTATGTGAAGATCCTGTGTGACAATATTTTGTTACATTTTCTGCACTATAGCACCGTTGCATTTCTTTTATTTTACTGTTGCACTTTGGAATTTGTTGTTTCTTACTGGAGCTATAAGGTGTGCAATATTAAGATAAGATAATTATTGCAATATTTTACTAAACTGTTTCACCTCGGTGTGTTCCATTCAATTTAAACACAAATCGTAAGTAAGTTTTCACCAAATCAGGAACAAAATGAGACACAAAAGACAAAATCAGGCCCAAGACAAGACTTGAAAGACAAAATCAGGACCAAAACGAGACACAAAAGACAAAATTATGACCAAAATTAGACACGAAAGACAAAATCTCTGCGAAAATGAGACACAAAAGACGAGATCAGAACCAAAACAAACCTAAAATGGAACTAAATCAGGAAAATTACAATGAAAATTGTGAGCTTTTGCACATTTGAAAGATCCAAAAGCTTTAAGCCAAGTAGGATTTAGTAATTTTGCGATATGGATATTGCATCACCTAATATCGCAATACGGTATTTTTTTGCAACATATTGTGCAGCCTTAGAAGTAGTCTATTACGAATGCTATTCTGTATCCCCCGACACAGTTCAAATCCCACACAGATCATTGTGTAAATATACATGTATGTCATCTCCCTCATAAACGTGGCAGTAAAGGCCGGCTGTGCACGCGGGCGGCTCAGGGGCGGGATTAGCCTCAGACAGGTGTTTTTAATTGGCTGTTCTCCTGTCCCGGGCGGAGGCTGTTCCCACTGGGCTCAACCCACACTAATCTCTTAAAGACTGAAGTCCACTCTGCCCTCGTCCAGACACTCACCAAGGTGGTCATTTAGTCTTGGCACGGGGAAAAGTGAAAGCTGCAGTAAGTGCTCGTCTGAGTTTATTTTTATATGAAGAACTTCACAAAAACATCGGAAGCTGCCTGAAGCCATGAAGAAATGCAAGTAGCAAATATAAGTTGGAACAAACATACCCTGAGTGAATTGAATTGTTATAGAATCATATAAAGTGGACTGTGTTGAAATGGTGCTGTAGAGAAAACCATTCATTCTATCACACATAAATGAAAGCTATATGTACCGGTAATATGAATCTATCAATCTATCTATCAATATTTTCTTTTGTTTTTGTTATTTTTTGCTGTATTGCCCAGCCATACCTTGCCCCAAACATGACATTTCTTCTGTTATGCAAGAAAATCCTGTCATTGTCCCAGTTTCCAGTTATTCTACATTCTTTCAATACATTTCTATACATTCATAAAGAATAGCATTAGGCTCTTATGGCGGTAATGACATGAAAAGTGATCTGTGGGGTCATGTGTTCCAGCAGCAGGTGGCCAGACCGAAGGATTAGGGAATATTGAGTTGTTCCTCCTCCTCAGAGCGCAGACAGAGGGACTTTGAGGGACTTTTGGTTAAAGCTGCAGGGTTTATGAGACAGTTCACTCTCGATGCTTGGGTTTTCTCCGTCTGCACTGGCCGTCATGAGCAGGACAGCTTTGCATTCTGATTTGTGAGAGTGAGGGTGTTTAGTGAGCAATCGATTCTTACATTTTGATCTCCTGTCTGATATTTTGTTGAGATTTTTATGTTTAAAGGCAGCATTTCAGGTCATACAGTTGTGTTCATAAGTTCAGCTGAATTTTTGACTTTTTGGCCATTTTTCAGAGAATATGAATGATAAGACAACATTTTTTTTCAGTCATGGTTAATGGTTGCCAGGGAATGTGAACTTATGAGCACAACTGTATGTTCCTATGTCACAACAGAAACTCAACTGTTGCAAAAGTTAAAGCATAAACAAGTATGTCAGCCATGCCAAACATGCTCCAAAATGAACAACTGAACACTAACAATGCTACTATTTCAGTAAGTTTCAAATTCACCAATACAACACATAAGCTTGTATTCCCTTCTGGTCATTGTGTATGGCTTTAAATTGCTACGCTTTGTACAAATATTAAATATATAATGCGTTTTCCAATAGGGCTATAGGAATAATCAGCATCAAAATTGCAATTGATGCAAATCTGAGATGCTGCAGTTATTCATGTGCTGTATTGGCAAAATTCAGCTAATTTTGCCATTAAAGATATTCTATCATCCTCATGGGGTCATAGTAAAAGAACTGCAGACTCTATAGTTTAGAGAACAAATCTCATAAATCTAATATAATCACAATACATACACATTTAAAATAAAAAAGAACATGTATTTGTTTCATAGCCGACCAGTGGATGTAGACATATAATGTACAAAAGCAGCTCTCTCTTTCCACACTGCTGAGAGAACACTTCTAATTTGAGCCGCCGCTGTGTTTTTCTGGACCTGAGCCTCTGTTCCAGTTGGGCTTTTATAGGTGCTCGTCATAAAAAAAGTTTTAAAGCCATAGTGGACTTGCATACAGACATTATAAACGGCTCTTTGTCTCCTTTCATAAAACAAAACCTAGTCATAAAGTCTCTATTGTTTTGCTGTTTAGGGTTTGGCTCTGACTCTATTCATTTGTCTTTTGAGGCTTAACCGCTTAAACACCACCACGAGTGATTAAAGTGTGTGTAAAGTGTACACAGTGTTTGTATTAATTGAAACATGCTGTGGTGTGTTACGTGAAATGCTGAAGTGGTGCTTTGTGTTTGCAGTGCGTCAGAACTTTGCGGTGCTGGAGGATGGAGTCCTGGCACACAGCCTCCAGGAGCAGGAGAGTGAGTACAACCTGCAGAGTGACTAAAATGCCTTTATTATTATCACTATATCTGTGTTTTTTAAAATATTTTTAGTTGAGAAGTACTACATGACCAACATACAGAAGAACCAGCTGGTGCAGAATGACATCCGTGTGGCCAAGCAGCTCCAGGACGAGGAGGAGGAGCACAGGGCTCAGGACAGCGCCCTCTCCAGGCAGGCTTCCAGACAACTGTGAGTTCCCCAATACTGCCACAAAAACAAATAAGGATTTTTGTTCTGAGACACTAAAATGATTGTGGTGTAATGCATACCGGCAACTTTTTATTCCTATAATGTAAGCCTAAAAAAAATTTTAATTTGTTCTGATAAAGAGAAAACGCGTTGAAAATCTTAATATGCATCTGTACTCAAAACTAAAATGTACAATGTTTCAAATGCTCATTTTAAAAAGTATTCTGTAAAATATGTCACAAACACCTCTTTCAAAACTCATTTAAGTACAAAAAGGGTGGGTTTTTTTGGAAACACTTCTCAGTTTCCCCCCCCCCCTCTGGCTCTACTTCAAGAAATATAACAGAAAACAATGTAAGCACCATGAATGATAGGAGTAACATAAAAGTTTGATAGTTTAGTTTTTCCTTTAGTATCATTATTTGCCCTAATAAAAGTGAAGTCTCTCAACAGTGAACAAAGATCTTCAATATGTACTGCATAGTTGTGTTTTCTCTTTCTTGTGCTCTAATGAAGTAATTGTCTAACCTGTCTTCTGTGGTGTGTCCCAGAGAGGAGCAGGACTTTGAATACGCCCGTGTGATCCAGGAGGAGATCCAGAGGTGTGCAGAGGAGGCGCGCCGCAGGGAGCTGGACGACGAGGTGAGCACTCCCTTCACTTTTACCAAAATAACGGGCTTTGTCATTACAAAAGGGGACAAATCCTCATTGTGTACAAAAAATACAAAATTGAGTATTTGATTCCTGGATTTCACTGCAGAAGTGTATTGAGCTGTTCTGCACTAAACTGTGTTCATCATGGCAGCTTCAATGTACTAGTATGCCATTAGCAAAAAAAATATATATTGGGAAGTTTCTCTAATGCCTTGATGAGTGTAAAGTGCTTTCAATACACAAACATAATATTTTGAAATAAAATGTGGAAAATAATGTTGAGATTCCCAAAAGCAGGTTGCGTGTGATAAGTCCACTTTAAAAACTAACCTGTCGTCCTGTTGGTTCCGTTGAAGTTATGTTTCGATTGATTGAACTTTGTAAAAACACAAGTGGCCTCCTGCGAGAGTCGAGTGTCGTGCTGTAAACAGAGCAGACTAATGCGCTCAATGAACTGCTACAAGGATGTGTCGAAGGAAATGAAAAGCAATTAAAGCCCCGGGCAAGTGCCTGCATTCTTAATGGAGATTATATTGCTGCGAATTATAATGTTGCCTCGGGAAAATAAGTTATTGTTTTCGCTTACAAGGGTAAAACTCAGCACTGAGCCAGGAAAGAGTCTTGTTGTTTTCTAATGTAACAAAGCAAGAGGTTGAGTTCACATGACACTCAGGACCAAGAGCTGTAAAGTTATGTTGAGGTGGATTATTTTATGTTGAAATGAGCCTTTTAAATGTCAAATACGTATTTTATGACCTGGTTTAAGTCTGTGGATTGGTGTCATGGCTCTGGCTACACAAAAATCCAGGTTAAATCATAATAGCCTTTTAAAACAGTCCCCTAAAGCATAAACATGAGAATACACTACACTGGGCTTCGTAACTTGCAGATATCATGACTCCAGGGATACACGTGTTTAATGATGTGGTGTTTGGGGCTGGTCAGGGTCATCAGGCCTAAGCGCTGACCTGGACCTCTGTGTTTTGCTGCTGTTCTGCCCTGAAGTGGCTCACGCACATGATTTAGTTCAGCTATTAGCGAACATCAAACTCAGCACACAAGTCCTTTATGGGCTCGTTTTCATTGTTGCACGTGCACCATCAGCACGTAGCGTTTTCCACCAACTGAGAATAAGCTGTGAGCTGTAAACGAAGCAAATCTGTGATCATAGAGCTGCACACCTCCATTTGTAAAGTCAAGGGTCAGTTCACGGTCTGCGTTTTTTGAAAATTGTCCATCCTGACTTTGCCCACACATTTTTTTTGTGATGGGAGATTACATCATGAAAGGGGTAGATAAGGGGTGAAGTAATTTTGTGTTGTGGGCTGGACATATTGTCTCCTATTGTACATGTTTTAGTTGAAAGGTAAACTGGAGGAAACCTATGCAGAAACCTACCCTTCAAACCATCAAAAAACAATCCAAAACTGCATGGGGTGATGGGTCAGTTATTACAGTATTCATCAGAAAAAAAAATTAACTAGTTTAAGAATTGACTTTTAGGCCGAATGACAACTCTCGGGGGCCGGATGTGGTCCCCGGGCCCCGGGCCCTATGTTTGACATCCCTGGGGTAGATAATGTCTAATGATGCTGTTTTTCTGGCTACAGCTTCATCCAGTTGACCATCATACGTCATTACTCAATGTTTAAACACATTTGAAATAGATAAACTCCAACCAAACTAAATCAAATGCATTTTTTAGGTCTAAACTACAGATTTATTAGATTTTACAGTGACCTCATGAGGCAGAATGTTTTGTTTTGGGGGATTTTTACCCAAATGATGGCAACATTGGCCATTTTCTCATTTTAATTGCTTAGATTGTGATTATTTGTTACCTTATATTTTCATCTTTATTGTCAAGTGAGTTGCTCAGCTTTCACAGGTGGCATTTCCTTGTCTGGTGTCATTAAATTCCTCCTGGAGTGTTAATTTCACAGTCTTACCTCAGAAGTGGCAGCACATGGTTCTCATCTCGTCCTGCCATCATCTGCTTTTACAACATGCATTTCTCTTTGACTTGTATTGACTTTATGGTGAGCTGTGGTGGTAAAGGCAGAGACAGAGACAGAGACAGGGCCGAGCTGTGAAGAAGACGAGTGTTTGGATGAAAACAAGTGTAGCTATGAGACGTCCCGGCTGGGCTGCAGAGCGTAATATTTTCCCCTCAGTTTCCTCTCTGCTCTCGCGGTTTGGAGGATGTGAGGTCACTGGGAAACGAGGCTCCTCCATCACAAATGGCCTTAGTTTTGTTGTCAAGTGAAACTGTACAACCCTCTAATCCAAATTGACTTTATTGTCCATTTTGGTTAATTTGTCCTATGTTTGACCAGTTCCTGAGGGGATTGGCCTGGGATCTGCAGCTTGGTCAGGGATTCTGAGCTGGGCATTATTAAACAGAAATGAATGGTTTGCAAAGTACCTAAATCTATATTTATACATGAACAGCCTCTTGCTTATTTGTGTAAGCTCTCAGTCTATGAGGAATCTTCCTTCTTAGTAGACAATGTTGGCGATTTCTCCACAACATCTTTGCTTCTTCTTTATTTTATTTTTAGATTTTTGGCTGTTAACCATCAAATTGCTTTTTTCAAATTGGTAAGATGTTTTCTAACACTGGATTTGTTGTTGTTTGTGCTGTTATGAACTATTTTTACATTCAGCCAGTTTTATTAATTCCGTGAACTTGAAGGTTAGCTTTTGTTAGTATTTCTGTGATGCTGAAACTAAAAAGTGACCCTGCAAGTTGTGAAACATTCATATAAACTCATCTCCGTGTAGAACTGGGATGCTTTAAAAATATGACAAAATGTAGGAATGAGTTTTGACTTGTTACTTGTTTTCCTCTTTCATTGTTTGCAATGGCAAAATCAGGTATAGGTCCTTTTAGTGCCCTATACCTTTAATATCACCAGAATATTTCTTTGAATATATGGTATATTGTAGAATAACATTATCATATTTACAATATTGCCTTCAAATGTACAGTTTTCCATTTGACCATACTGTACATAAAGGTCATGAGCAAGTCCCTGATATTTGATTTTTGATGTAAAACTATTATAAATACTTTCCTCATGCATTTTCAAATCAAAGCAATTGGGAAAACCATATACACTTCAAGTTTTGATGGTAGCTAGCTCCTACTACTCTCCTTGAAACCCCTGATATTACTTTGCCTTGTCAATATGAATCCCCCGCTGTGCCGTGCTGCCCGACCTCCTGTATTGACGGGCAGATCAGTGGTTGTTGATTAAATACGGGCCTCCCTGTAGGTCATGTCTTTAATTAAGGAACAGAAGGCGCCGGGCTGAGCGCTTCGGAAATGCCAGATCCCCGTGGCACTGACGCCTAACCTGCCACGGCAAGCTGCTAATTGTCTCCTGCTGATGCCCGCCAAACAGCTGACGCCCGGCCGGCTCTGATGAGGCCCGCGGACGAGCTGTGTCGGCTTTTAGTCCTTATTCATGTTGTAAATGTCGCACCTCAGAGAGACCGTCCTCAGAAGTAAACAACTTATCGTAATGGAGTTAACCAACACTCCAAAAGTCACACACTTTTGTCTTTGGAGTGGTCTTTGTTGTCCCAGGTCCTGTGTGAAGAGGGGGACAGAGGCGTGTGGGGGGGCTGCCACATTCCCCAGTGACAAGGTGTTAATTCTAGTGGCACAGCGCCTGGTTTTGTCCACAGCAGTGAGGAGGACATGTCCCTGTTTCCATTACCTCATCTCTCAGAGTTTGTTAGATCTTTGATTGTGTCCAAGGTGTCTTTAGAAGTGAGCTTTTTAGTGATTGTTTCTTTAAATTCCAACTTTTGGTTGTTTTTTTGATGAATGTGTCTCTGAAATGTCACTGTTGCTGTTTAAAATTGCTGTGCCAGACAAGGTTGTAGAATCAGATCAACAAATCATGAATAATTCCTGCAAGTGAATAGTTAATATTACATTTCATATATGAATTTAAATGGAAAACTAAAGCAAGAAAGCAATACTCTAATATTCCATAAAATGTCTCCAGTTTGCTCTTTTGTTTATATACATTTTTTGTAGTTAGGAACATGCTGTCAGAGCCAGGACAGTACCCTTTCTTTTCCTTCTTCATTTTGTGTTCTGCTGCCACCTCCTGGCGAGAGATGGAAATTAAATCCCCTGATTCTGTGCGTTGGTTACAATTGGTGTATTAATTGAATATTAAATACACATATCATTTTGTCTTTACAGGAACTGGCCAAACAGATACAAGAACAGGAGGAGCAGACACGCAGGAGAACCAGAGAAGGTACAGAATGGAGAATACACTGAATGAATGAGTCATGTTTATTTACTTTTTTCCCAGTGGTGTAATGCATTTGTTTTGTCGTCCCTGTGTTTTGGAAACAGACAGACACAAACAGACAAAACAAGGCAACTCACAGTATTATGATAACAGTTAAACCTCAAAGTTGTGAAACCTGTCTCTAAACATTGTGATGAATTGGGATGTTTTTAATGTTTTCGGAAAATTAGAAATGAGTTTGAACCACAACCTACAGTTTATTATTTATTTGCTCCCACTTGCATTATTTGTGAACAAAATGAACAAATTGTCTTTTAGTTTAGTGTTACTTTATATACTGCATTTTGTTTTCTTTGTTATGTGCTTGTGTCTTCATGACAAGTCCTCAACAAATACATGAGATTTGTTGCATAAGCAGAATGTACTAACCCCTGTGCACATTAACATTAACAGCCTTTGGGCCTGCTCTTGTGTTGCATGTCCGGCATGACCGTAGGCAGCAGCAGTGGTTCTGACGCACACAGCCCTCACTCACAGCAGCAGTACTCCCCCACCTCCAGCAGGGGGCAGTGTTCTCCCTCCCAGCCCCTCTCCTCACAGTTAGACTGCCCTCAGGCAGGCTCCCCCAGGGCCCTGAGAACAAACCCCTGTCTGCGGTCAAGTGAAGGACATTCATATCGAGATTGTGGGGATCGTTTGAGTGGAGAATCAGAAGGATCGGACACGGTCTTCTCTGAACGCTCCTGGGGCAGGACCAACAGAGGCAGCAGAGTGGACGCTGTCCCTCCTCCACTCCTGCCCCGAGACAGGAACTGCAGAAGTTTCCCTGAGTACAACTATGAGAGCGATCACTGTAGTGAAAATGGTCGTGTTCAAAGAAGTCTGGTCTTTCATAGAAGTTTCCCAGAATACAACTATGAGAGGGATCCCTGTAATGAAAATGGTCGTGTTCAAAGAAGTCTGGTCTTTCATAGAAGTTTCCCAGAATACAACTATGAGAGGGATCCCTGTAATGAAAATGGCCGTGCAGAAGGAAGGAGGGATAGGAATTACAATCTAGAGAAAGATCACAGAGGGGAGCCCGACGGTTGGCATGGAAACCAAGAGCTACAAAGAGAGATGTCCGAGGTGAGAGACCGACGCTGCAGCCGCACTGAATCTGCGAGACTCCCCGACAGGCGCAGGCAAAGTTTTCGGGAGGCCGCCAAGACGTGGGCCTACAGGGACAACCCGGACAAGCACGTCCACTTCAGGGAAGAGTCCAGCAAGGCCCGGGACAGATCCTCCCAGGACGGCGTGTGGGAGATGCTGGGGCAGGTGCTCCGGGACAGGGGCGTGCCGGTCAGGTGGGGCAGCAGCAGGGCGCCGCTTCAAATAGGAGCCGCTCAAAGGAGGGACAGGAGAGACAGCCAGGCGTCCTGCAGCGACACGCCGCCACATCAGAGGGGCTTTGAGAGAGCACTCACCGCCAGGCACAGTTTCCATGGAGACATCCGCGAGAGGAGACGACCGGCTCCGCGCAACGCCATCACCAGGGTTCAAACTCAAGACGAGCATCACGAGCATGTGCAGCCAGACAGAGATCTCAGACGGAGAGACTCTGATTCGAGCAGGCAGGGGAGCAGACGCTGGACAGAGCAGAAGTCCTTTGGCAGTGAGGACAGGGACGTGAGTGACCATCGCATTAGGAGGACCACGAGCGAGAGGAGGAGGCCGGGGGGGTCAGAGGAGAGGGACACGGAGAACCCCAACAGGAGGGCCCTGCACAGGAGCCAGAGTCTGAGGTCCAGACACAGGCCGCCCGCAGGTAACCGGCGGTACTGCAGCCGGGACATGCAGAT
>JAADKR020017222.1:0-12388 GCA_011763505.2 Lythrypnus dalli | reverse complement strand
TTTACCCTACGTGCACTATTTTACACATTTCATTGTATATTTATTCTGTATATTTTGCACTGATACTGGAGCTGCTTCAGTGTGCTATGTATATTGACAATAAAAGGCATTCATTCATTCATTAACATTCATGTGGAAAATAATAAGGATTGTCTCAGCAATGCATTTACTGCCTGACTAGATGGGGTTGGTTTCACTCAAAATGTGAGCAAACCTACTCATTGCCACAAGCACACCCAGGACCTTGTTTTAACATATGGGATAGATATTTTAGACTTATCTGTTCTTCCCCCTTCTCTCAGACACTTTTACGTTTCTACTTGAAGACATCCCGAAGGATAAAATTCTGATGAAACGAACACTATCTGAAAAATCAGTGTTGAGGCACAAAGAAAGGATCCAATCAGTATTTACTGCTACGCCATGTGACTATACAAATGGTAAATCACCTATAAGCACAGTGCTCAGATAACAGTGATCAGTTTGATGACAGTGCTATGCACTCAAAAGCAGTTTACCTTCCTACAATCATGCCCTGTGTAAAGCCAAAACAGTATACTATTCATGTTTAACACAGCAGCACATTTAACTATCAGCCACGATGCTTTAGACCCCTCTATCCCAACGACTCTCAGCTGTGATGGCTCTCTTACATTCATTAATGATTCTTAACCTTTAGAGACATAATTAATGAAATGCTCCCCACGATTAGCCCTGAGAAAAATCAAGTTTTAGTCTCTTCTAATACTTTGGATCGTTTTAAAACAGTTGATGAGGCAGAGACAATGTCAATTATTATGTCTTCAAAAACGTCCACTTGCCTTTTAGATCCTATTCAAACTAAACTTTTTAAAGAAATTCACCCTTTAATCAAAGATACAGTCCTGAAAATAACAAACATTTTCATAGCACTTATCATAGCACTGAGACTGCCTTACTCAGGGTTACTAATGATGTATTTTTAGCTGCTGACTCTGGACAAATCTCAATACTGGATTTGTTAGACCTCAGTGCAGCCTTTGACACAATTGACCAGAATATTCTCCTGCGAAGGTTAAAATGTGATGTTGGCATTAGAGGAACAGCTCTCTGTTGGTTTTAATTGTACCTACCTACCTACCTAACCAAGAGTCCTCAACATGTTCCAAAGTCTGCCTCTGAGTGCCTCAAGGATCTGTACTCGGACCAATTTAATTCATGCTTTACATGCTGCCTTTGGGTAACATCATCAGAAAACATGATATTAATTTTCATTGTTATGCGAATGACATACAGCTGTACTTATCATTTAAACCGGGTCAGACAGATCAAATAGACAGGCTTTATGCTTGTGTAAAAGACATTAAGAATTGGATGACTTTGAATTACCTCTTGCTTAACTCAGATAAAACAGAGGTTATTATACTAGGCCCCCAAAGACTAAGAGACTCTCTGTCAGAGCAGAATATAACCCATGACAATGTTAGTGTATCCTCTCATTCTACTGTCAGAAATCTTGGAGTACTATTTGACCAAGATCTTTCTTTTAAAGCACAAATAAACCAGGCCTGTAAAACAGTATTTTATCACTTGCGTTACATTGCTCAAAAAAGAAACATCTTGCTTAAATGTGATGTGGAAAAGCGTATTCAGGCATTTGTTTCGTCAAGGCTGGAATTTGCAACTCCCTGCTCGCTGTGTGCATAAAGAGAAATAGGAGGGAGCACATTACTCCTGTGCTCAAGTCTAGAATTAAATTTAAAATCCTTCTCCTTACTTATAAGGTCATAAAGGGCATGGCTCCAGTCTATCTTCAAGACGCTGTAGTGCCATATCAGCCTAACAGAGCTCTTCGTTCTCAAAATGCAGTGCTTTTGCTCCTTGTATCTGTAAAAGTAAACTTGGAGGTAGAGCTTTTAGCTACCAAGCTCCGGTTTTAGGAAATCAACTTCCAGCTCATGTTAAAGAAGCAGACACATTTTTTCCATTCAAGACTAGGCTTCAAATGTTCCTCTTCGAACTTAGCTTGAACTCTAAACCAACAGTCTAAAGCTGCCAGTGTAGCCATTATCCTTTACTGGAGATGATGTCTGAAACCTGTGAGAAGTTCATCACCTTTATTAATGACAAGTTTGCTGTATTAGAGCCACTATACCCAATTCTATACTGTCTCTTACAGTAGCCACTCAGTGCTCTACTCTTTTTAGTTGTTTTGAGCCAGTGTCATTTGTCACTGTTGACCATTTGACACGGTGGACCACAACATTCTTTTAGACCCCTGGACTGTGGGTGTCTGTGGGACGGTTTTTTTATGCTTCTGTATCTAAGACATGAAGCTCTCTTCCGATGTAGCTTTAGACCGTGTTTTAAAAATACAAATTATAATAAGCCTTGTTCTTCCTTTTCGTCGCGCTGCAAACGTCATCAGGTAAGGCGGATGCGGGTGGCAGTCCATGCAACTCGGAACTAGGAAACTTCCAACTGAGAAAAATGCATTGGAGCCACTCAAACTGGAAATTACGGAGAGAAAAAGTCCATATAACATTGTATTAGCTCCTGTTGTAGCATTAGCATCGTATTAGCTCCTGTTATAGCACTAGCCGTTGTGTTTACATATGAATTTATTCAGCCCAAAGGCTCTGAGGTTGGGTCTCGTAACAGCAGCGAACAGACGTGATACACTTGTATCGGCCAATAAACGGCTCTGGATGGTCGGTAACCACGCCTCATTTTAGCCTCTTCCCCAGACTAAATCTCACTTCTGATTTAGTCAGGTATTAACCAGGCTATGCTGTCACACAAGCGATGAAAAGATAGCCGACTGTACAGATAGTCTAAATAAACTGTAAGGCATTAAACATGGCTCTATTAACCTTTTGAAATCCCGGCTGCTTAAAAGGTTCCCGTGGCTCAGAGCATTGGAGCAGAAAAGCTCGGCAGAGGAGGACAGGAAACGTGAGTGAGCTGTGAAATGCAGCGGTGGTCGTCATTGGAAACAGGCATCACAGCGTAAATATAGGTACAGGTCAGCTTGCAATCAAATGCTTGCTGAGGAGAGTTTTTAGTTTAGCTTAACAAAAAAACTGCTTCTTATATGCCTGGTTGAAGTATATTTTTTAAAAGATTCATGAGTCTATTGTACGGTTCAATGCAATCATTTTATGAGAGATGAAAGCCTTTCAGTATAACAGGGGCGATAAGTTATGGCATGATCGCAAAATCATGATCTGATCAGTGGTCAATTCAGTGGTTTTTGACTACTGACTACTCCCCCTACTAGTCTGTGCCTGTCATGGTCAGAGTGTCATTTGAATTTAAAGATTCAATTTCATGCAAAAATCGACTTTTTAAGCATTAGGCCGTGTTTTAATGCTGATCCAACTGTCACAACCAGACCTGGAGTCGTATTCCACTTCATGCGTGCAGTTTTGAGTAATCCAGGGGTTAATCCTGTCCTGTCCAGAACTCTTTTAGACGTTTTAACGCCTATAATCCAACAAAAATCAGTACAGAGCCATTCTGTCCTCATTGTGTGTTTATCGGATCGTGCTAAAGCTGCTGACCATGCTGCCAAACGAAAAATAATCTTTTTTAACATATTTTTTCTATGGCTGTCTGCGGGAGGAGCTCCAGGCGAGGTCTTCATAAACCTGAGCGCTGATAAAACTAACTTTGTATAGAGACATTTTTTCAGTTGTAAAACACAAAATATCAAGGCAGTCCTCTTTAAGGTTTATATTTATTATTGAGCGACTGTATTATCGACCTATTTGACCAAGCAATTTCCCTTATGAATCAAAGTTGTCGAAGTCTATGTCATAAATGATACCAAATGAAACAAAGTGAAGATGGGAAAATATCTCATTGTCACTAAATTAATAATATGATATCATTAATATCTCGTGATTGGAGCATTGTGATCAAGCATGAGTTTCTTGTTTCAGGTGATTGAGTCTCTGGGGATCATGATCTACAAAGCGCTGGACTTTGGTTTGAAGGAGAACGAGGAGCGAGAGCTGAGCCCACCTCTGGAGGAGCTCATTGACCTCATGACCAACATGTCTGACAACGATCCCTGTCCCGACGAAGGATATGAGGCGACAGAGGAAGAGGATGAGGGAGAGGATGACTCCGATGAGGTTTACAGTGTCCATGGATACAGGGACATACTCAAGGTACTATGTGGTTTCAGGACTAGACTTTGTGTGTGAGTTAATTCTGTATGTCATTACTTGTGTTTCTGTGTACTGTCAAACCAGAACCTATAACTTTGAGATTAAATGTTATAAATTGAATGCTATCTAGAAATATACCACTGTAGTGGAAATAGCAAACATTGACGGCAAACAAACCTAAAACAATATAAGAAAGTAGAGAAATAAGCTGTAGAACATCTTTGTTAACTGTCAGTCACTAAAGGTAAATGCAACAAACACAAGGTAGTCTCCAGTATATTCTAGCTATCTACTCTACACAGAGAGGTGGTCTTGACACACAGTTGGATCCTTATGACAGGGCCTGGGTAATACACACAGGTTGTCAACAAATCAGCAAATGATAAACATGATCATTTGCAGCGCAACATACAGAGAGCTGTAGTCCAGTTTTGTTAGCCAGGAGCTGTAGTTACTGTAGAAAGGACTCCATAACTGGTTTGTTTTGGTCTTAAATGTATTTGTGTGTTGCGGTGGATAGGACTACAGCAACGAGGTGCAGTGAGTGAAATAATATTGTGAAGTCCTTGCAACTGCTGTGATTGATTCAGCTGCCAATCAGAAATCTGTCATCGGTGTGCGTCCAGACCCACTTTCTTTTGAGCAGAAAGAAGGGAGTCTGGCTTAGCGAGTCTCCACTTTAAAATACCCATTGTTTATTAATATGGAAAGTAATCCTTTCATAGAATACTCTGCAATTTTCCCATTTCTGAACTCTATAAATGAGCTTCACAGTGATGTAATATGATGTAATAATTACAAAATGTTAATAATGATAATAATACATTTTATTTGTTTGGCGCCTTTCAAGACACTCAAGGTCGCCTTACATACAGTAAATAAAAACATTAAAACACAATACGACATTAAAATACAGTGCACGTGATTAAAAACAGATTCATATTAAAAGGACAGCGCAAGGACTATGGTGGCAGTGAGTAGGCTTGTGTAAACAGATAAGTTTTGAGTTTGGATTTGAAGTGTGGGAGTGAGTCAGTGTTGCGGGGGTCAGGGGGGAGAGTGTTCCAGAGCTGGGGAGCAGAGCGGCTGAAGGTTCGACTCCTCATGGTGATGAGGCGGGCAGGAGGGACAGTGAGCTGGAGAGAGGAGGACGACAAGGCTGTGTACAAGGACGGCAGTGGAATGAGGGGTGAGAGAGGGACGAAGACGGAGATGAAAGTAGGCAGAGTGGGTGATGCTATTGATATGTGAGGTGAAGGAGAGGGTGCTATCGAAGATGACACCCAGACTCTTTACATGTGGGGAGGGGGAAATGGTAGAGCCATCAATAGAAATGGATATTTTTTTATTTTACTTAGAGTGGATTTGATGCCCATGAGGAGAAGTTCTGTTTTATTGCTGTTAAGTTTGAGGTTAACCAGGATTTTTTTTCATGAAGGCAGTTAGTCTGGGAGGAGGGTTGGAATGTGGAGTTGGGTTTGCTGGAGATGTAGAGCTGGGTGTCATCCATGTAGCAATGGAAATTAATGTGGTGTTTCCTGAAAATTTGACCAAGGGCGTGAAGGTAAATTATGAAAACCAGGGGACCAAGGACAGAACCCCAAGGAACTCCTGAAGTGAGGGGGAAAGGACTTGAAGTGAAAGACGGAGGATGGATAGTGAACCGGAGTCAGCAGAGAGGAGAAGATAATTGGTGATTTTTAGAATGGCAGTTTCAGTGCTATGGAGGGAACGGAAGCCAGATTGAAATTGTTCCTACAAGTTCTTGGAGGAAAGGTGGGTGTGGAGCTGAGCAGCATCTGTTTTTTCAAGAAGTTTGGAGATGAAGGGTAGGTTTGAAATTGGGCGGAAGTTATTGATGTTGGAAGGATCAGAACTAGGTTTGTTGAGAATAGGAGTGACAGCAGCAGTTTTGAGAGGGGAGGATATATGTCCAGAAGTAAGGGAAGCATGAATTATGTTACAGATGAGGGGGGACAGTACAGGAATGGAGGCTTTGACAAGAACGGTGGGGAGAGGATCGAGTTGACAGGAAGAGGTTTTGGATTTGTGGATGAGAGTGGAGATCTCATTTATGGAAGGAGAGGTAAACGGAGAGAACAGGTGGGTGGGTTGATGGTGAGGAGGATGAAACGGGTGAGTTTGAAACAGGAGGAGTGAGTTGCTGGTGGATAAGTTGGATTTTAGTTGTGAAGAAAGATGCCATTGTATAGCTGAAGTCAGAGGTATAGAGGTGTGGTGGAAGTGAGTCTGGAGGGTTTGAGATGTGTGAGAATAGTGTCTTGGAATTCCTTTCATGTGAACTGATTAAATTGGAATAGTATGTGGCTTTGGAAATGGAGTCCTTGTAAGTGGCTTCGTTGAGAGAAGCGAAGTCGTTTGGCTGCTGCCAGGTCTCATAGGATAGGCATAGGATGTCAAACTTGCGGTCCACCAGGAGGTCCTGGACGAGGTGGCCCTTGCTCGTAAGAGAGTGAATGTTGACCGCAGTGCTGCTGAGACTGGTAGCAACCAGCAACCTCGGAACACAGGCTAACACCGAGTGGTCCGCGCGGCATTCGGTGCTTCCCGGTGGGTGGCGAGTGATGGACCAGAACGACTGGATGGATCTGGAGTTGTCGTAGTGAAAGTGCCGGTGTGAGCCCCGGTGAGTGTGTCTCCGCCGGGGCACGTACAGGATGTCCAAGTGTTGGAGCAGAGCAGGCGCTGGAGGATCGCGTGGATGTTTGTGGAGTATGAACTGAGTGGCTGCATATTGGAACAGTGCTGTCGTAGGATGGTGGATGAATGACGAGACGAACCAGCACAAAAACAAGCCACACACAGCAGATCCTCATAGCTGGGCAGACTGTCACGGCTGGCGATAGCAGGTAAGCTACTCGTAGCTCAAACATGCAGCATTAGAAATGACAGTTCGTTTATCGCTGTCTCGTGGTTATAATGAGTGATTTGCCACACATAGATCATAAAAGTAAGGTCCACACACAGTAAATAAAATCTTTAAAAATGACAGGGAGCAGCGGCAGCCAAGAACATTCACTAGACGCGCCAGCATCGAGTGAATTGACGGCTCGTCGAGTGAATGTTTTATATTTTGACCAGTAAAAAGCCATCAAAATGCAATCCCTCCCTTTTTGCCCCTAAAACATTGTAATCTCACCTGAAACACAGCATTATTTTTCTGTTTGTTTTTGTTAGGTACCCGCTGTTTGAAAAGCCTGAATTACTTGTTTTACACTTAATAAATGTTCCTCAAAAGAAGAAAAAAATGCTTGCCATTATCTATGAAAGTGCAGCCACATAATTGTATATGGCCTCTCTCTGAGTCGTTCGGTGTAGCAGAGATTCATTGTCAGACCTCAGATCCCTCTTTTCATAATCGCCTCAAATAACACACTTACACACACCCCTCTCTGACGAGATGCATCCGATATGCTTCTCTTTTCTTTTTGAACCATCTTCTCTGTTCAGGTTCAGTCCATTCAGTGTGCACTCTCCTGCCCTACTGTCCTGTAGCAAATAGAGACATGATACAGATGTTTACTCTTATTCTGATTGTGTTATGGCTGTGTATGGTGTAAGTTACGGTGGCCCATAGGGGCCAGCAACGTCATTTAAATACAAAAGCAGAAATGCACATCACAAAAGCAGAAATGCACATTACATTAACAAAAAGGACATCAGATTAACAAAAGCAGCATGAGATTAACATTTTTTTTTAGCTGCACCGGAAATGGCCAAAACGGAAACAACAGAAACAACATTACGGCTGTTTCTCAATGCTCAAGAACGCAAGTATGTTCTTGTGTTCTCAGTAAGTACATACTTGCTGACAACACGAGAAGTCCGAACTTGGGGAGAATGGAAACACGTAAAAGCGGAGAATCGGAACAGTGCTCGCAGACAATATATATTCAATATATATACACTATATATCAGTGCTCTTCTCCTTTCACATGAAACAAGGGAGGACGTGTTCCGCAATCTGCAGTCAAACTACATGAATAACTTCATTTAATGATTCATTTTATTAATTAATAATTTATTTTTATTTTCTAATAAGTTATTTTCGAACTTCAACAATTATAAGTCTTGACTATAGCCATATTTTAATAGCCCAGGCTATTAAAATGTGGCAAATGTGTTGGGTTGTAAGCCTGTAGCTTGGAAGTGGGTTTATAAAAAAATATAGTATAAATATAACCATTTCAAAGCCTCCCCAGCTTGTTTTGTCAATGGCCTTTATAAAGAAATGAAAATGAAATCTGTGCAATGAAACACTGCAATATTTTGACATGTGTTTACTGAGTAAGAATGTAAAATAGCCAACACATTTGCATCATGAATGATCATTATATACTATATTAGTGTCTAAATAGAAACAATAAACCATTAACAATAATCAGTTTTATACATATGCAATGTAAGCATTAATATTACTCTAACCTTGAGTTCATTGTTTATATTAAATTTAAAAAAAATCACAGCAGCTTTTCAAAACATGAAATTTTATCAAAAATAACATTTATAAAATCATTAGAAAATAATGTATTACAGAAGAATAGACATACGAGCATCACTCCTGGTTCCCAGAGCTTTGTTTTCAGTTGTAATGATCTGCTTACTCCCTGTACATGCTGGTGAACTCCCTGTACAAGCTGCTGACCTCCAGTGCAGCCCGTCCACCTGTACATGCTGCTGATCTCCCTGTACATGCCGCTGAGGTGACTATAGTGCTTTCTAGTAAAATCAAACAGAATAAAGCAAGACAAAGGCAATACTAAACTCAGACGCAGATCCCACCATTTTATGGAGATTGGTCAGAATTTTCATAGTAAAAATAAATAAATATAGTGGACCCTCGCCATATTGCTCTTCACCTTCTGCGGTCTCACTTTTTATTTTAACAGTCAGGAGTGTGCTGGAAACGCATTTTAGCGCAGCACTATGCCAGTGATGGGGCCAGGCTCCACGTGTGACACACAAAAGAAATATCAGAACCAGAATTGCATTCATGTTTCCTACATTACAGGATATCAGAAAATAGCCTTTTACAAATGGTCCGGGAGCTCCTAAGCAGCTCATTCAAGAGGAGCTGCTTATTTGTACACAGACCTGTTGGGTTTTCCACCTGGAGAAGATACTGCCCTAGTGCTCAGGCGACTGTTGCAGAGGATAGATAATGATCAGGGTTGAGCTAGTGACATGCACAGTGTGTGTCTCTTCTTCGAGAGAAGAGACACACCTGTCCATTGCTGATAACCAAACACTGTCCTCACAAATGATAAACTTCAGGACACTGCCATCACACTGTCAGCCTGGCAGCAGCCAGTTACATCTGCAATAAGAGTTACACACGTTAGCCTTTAAATTAAGTATTTTGTTTGGTACAGACCAATATAAAAACAAAAGCACATAAATATGTTTGTGAGCAGGCTGCACATGTTTTTTGCTTTCATCAGGCAGCATGTTTTTGATGAACCAGGCTCAATATAAATGGGCCTATTTCATTTATTTTATTTTTCCTTTAAAGTGTATAGAGAATAAACATACATTGTTGTAATTAACCAATTACTGACTCCCAGATTCCACATACTCCGTTCTCGCGGCTGCTGTGGATGTAAGTTTCGCTGTCGTTCAGAGCAGCAAAACCTGCTCCTGAAACCTGAAACAGAGCGCCTGAAGAATGTGCAATTCTGGGATTAGACAAGACACCTTCTGCTGAAGTTTTTTTATTGATTTTTTTTAGGATTCTGGTTGCACATAAGACTGTCAAATTTCCTTTTAAAAACTACCCCACATTATTACGCCGTTGGTCATTTTAATCATTGATAAGTTATAACTGACGTTTACACAGCTTTACTGCAGAGAAACACGAAGCAAGCAAAGCCTATAGAAGGTTTGCTCACACACCCTCAATCAGCACTCATGCATTTATTTCATTTTTTTTTGTGTGCTTAAAAACATACGTTTTCACCTAAAAGTCATTGTGGCCTACAAAGGAAGTGGACCAGGACTCTGTTGAAGCAGCATCAGGAGACGACAGGACAGTCCTGCAGCTGCTGAACAGGTCCTCCACAGAATGGTCATCTCTGAGAACACATCCTCATAACTCTTAAGCATAAGCACAGTATAATACAGTTCATCACAAAACATAAAGAACAAGCATCTATTTTATTATTCAAATGTTACTGTACAATAACATCTGAATATCCCATAAACTGTCACTAAAAGCCCAGCACTCTCTCTGACTTTAACATAGAAACTTTTAATAAATAGTAATTATATGGGACAGTATGATGCTCCACACACATACATTTTGTTTTATAAGCCATCCAATGTGGGTTGTTTACAGTCCAAGATGCATCCTCCCCAAAGATGACCTAAAAGAACATGATTTAAAAACAAAAAACAAATGACCTTTTCAGTGCAGAAGTGATCCATTAATCATCCATCATTCAGATGGTCAGATTTCACTGTGCACTCAATCCCTACATGAGACAGAACAGTTTTTTCTTAAATTACAAAGAACATTTACTCATAATATGATTGTACAACATACAAAAAATGATAACCAAAGATCGATCGACTTTTTACTAATTTATTACCACTGATAACAGCACGTAGACAATTAAAGTAAACTATAAACTTATCCCATCATATTTTAATCATTTTAACAACGATTGAGACCAAAAGCTGCAAAAAGTTAAAAGTTAGCTTTACTTGAAAAGAAGGGTGAACAATGCCAACATTGAACTTACCACGTCGTTTAGCTAGCTCTGCTATCACTGGCGGCATTGCGAGAACAATATCCGAGGTTTAAGCGTTCTCGGCAAGCGTTCTTGAATTGGAACAGTCCTCGGTCTGGCACTGATGACGTTTCACGAGTCCACGAGTACGCAAGTCCGCATATTGAGAAACGGCCATTGTTTCCGGTTTGTCCATTTCGGGTGCTGCTAAATGTTGTTGTAATGTCATGCGGCTTTTGTTAATGTAATGTTGTTTTTGTTAATGGAATGTGCGTTTCTGCTTTTGTAATGTGCGTTTGTGCTTTTGTATTTAAATGACGTTACTGGCCCCTATGGGCCCCCGTCCCCATAGTAAGTACTATCTGACCATTATCTACAGTAGGCTAATCTTGTCTATAAAGAGTTTTAAGTACATTTAAATTAGAATACTGTGCTGTATCTACTCAGCTAATTCATCATGCCCTTACTGTAAAGAGACATTTATTATTTACATTATCTAAAATGTCCTTTTTGTGTATTTCTGAAGTTGTGCACGGCCCACCTGCCCAGTCGGTCTGATGCCTCGAGTCACTACCAGGCCGTGTGTCGGGCGCTTTACACAGAAACTAGGGAGCTACGGACATTTCTGGAGAAGATCAAAAGTGCCAAAGAAGTAGGTCCTGTCATGTTTAATGTGCTGTAATTTTAGAATTTTCTTTGCACTTCAGTGTAAAAAAAATGCTGAATTTGTGTTTGTTTGTTTGTTTGTTTACAATGAAAGTGTGGGAGTGAGTAATGTTCAAACAAATTTCTCATATCCCAATTCTTCACAAGGATGAGTAACATATAAGTATGGTTTGCAACCTTTCAGAGAGTAACAGTAATGTTACCAATCAATCAATCAATCAAGTTAATTGTGTATAGCCCGATATAACAACACGCGTTGCCTCAAGGGGCCAAAAGGGTGACGCGGCTGGTCAGGTACAAGCGGACACAGTGGAGCTGAAGTCCAATCACTGAAGACCACAGAGCTGAAGTCCATCACCAAAGACCCCAGAGATGAAGTTTATGACTAAAAACCCCAGAGCCAAGGTCCGGCTGGATAGTCACCTGAAACACATTTCCTGTCCCACTCCGCAGGGGACAACATGTGAATAGCAATGAACAGACTAAAAATCAAGATCAAGACATAGATTATAAAGTAAGAAGAACAAGAGGACAGGGCTCAGTGTATCATACTTGTTAGTGTAAACCAAGAGTCCTCAATGCGTTCCAAAGTCTGCCATGGTGTGCCTCAAGGATCTGTACTCGGGCCAATTTTATTCATGCTATATATGCTACCATTGGGTAACATAGTCAGAAAACATGCTATTAATCTTCATTGTTATGCGGATGACACACAGCTGTACTTATCCTTTAAACCGGGTCTAACTGATCAAATAGAGAGGCTTAGTGCTTGTGTAAAAGACATTAAGAATTGGATGACTGTGAACTACCTCTTGCTTA
>JAADKR020017135.1:0-23800 GCA_011763505.2 Lythrypnus dalli | reverse complement strand
GTGGGTGGGGGGGGGGGGGGGGGGGGGGGGTAGGTTGTGAAAACCCTCCGCAAAATAAACGGAAACCGCGAAATAGCCACCTTTTAATTTTTCATATTCAATTTCATGTAAGGGGCTTGTAATCCCTCCTTGCACTCTTTATATTGAAACATTAACGAGGGGTTGAAAAGACATTCATAGTTGGACTTTTTTTATTATTATTTCAGCAATGCTGCCACTACAGAATCTTTTTTTCGCTCCACCTTCAACTGGCAGCTACACTGTCGTTGTCATGTTGAGAAATTTGTATGGGTGTAAACACTTCAGTCTTATTGCTTCTGCTTCTTCTATGTTGGTGTCTTTGGTGCCACAGTGCCACCTACAGCCAAATCTAGATCAGCACAATCACACTTTCTGATTTTGAAAAATTAGCCGTTTTAGTGGATTGAATGCTGTATACAAAAGCAACGAGATTGCAGAAGGTCAAGCATGATATGGCGAGGGACCACTGTACTTGACTCATTCTGTTGGTGATTCGGACGCAGCTCACGACTTTTTAATTGCTACAGGTCACGTGACTCTGACCTTTACGTCGTCACGTAAAGGTCGACGCAAAGGTCAGAGTCACGACCTACACAGTATGCTACATGTTACTGTAGCAAACTGTGTCCGAAAAGATTTACAATTGATTTTACGTAAATGAAGAAAACTCATTGGATTATTGCCTTTTGCCTGAAAAGGAAGCTATCGATCATTTATCAGCTCAAGCTAAAATTAAGCAGCTAACATTAGCGACTTTTCTTATTTTATTATCCTTTGATGTCGCTCGGGCACTCTGTAAGGAGCAGTGGGCAGCTGGAATTAAACCAGTGCTCGGGGACCCATTTCCAGAAACACAAGCGCTAACCGCTAACCGCTAACCCAGTTATATTATTGAAGACACCACAACTAAAGCTAAATATTTTCCATTTTCATGTTTGGTCTCTTAACATATAAACGTCCGCCTTCTCTGAACAAAAACACCTAATCTTCATAATAAATTGTTAAATTATTGCGCTGATTCAATGTTTCTACATAGATTTAAATCGGTAATTGTCATTCCAAAGGCCATTTTCACAAAATGCATTTTTCTAACTTTGTGGCACCAACATTTCTACTTCAGCAGCTCCAAAAGACTCAAAACTTTTGAGGCTTGAACTTAATATTTTTGAAGGTTTTTTCAGAGGAATATTTTAATATGTCATTGCTAGCTTGAAATATGTTGTTTTGAATTCCAAAAAAACAAGGCAAAATTTCAATTCTAGGACATTTTTCCACTAATACATAGTTTATCAATCCATTGTTCAGATTTTGTTGCCAAAAATATTGACATTTTTGGGTATCTTTAGGCTTAAAATTATTATTTGTATACAAGAACTTAAAATAAAAAAAACTTGCAATACATTTTTCTCATATTTATGTTGGTAATCTACAGCAAATGTTTCAAATTTTCTCCATTTAAAAATGTTCCCTAATCACCTGCAGGGTCTGGCCTTAAGTAGGGGAACTTTATTTAACACCGATAGAGACATGAACTCGAGACATTGCCCCAGTCTGACCATTCAAATCTGACTATGCTTCCACATACCTGAGTCCACATCTTGCACACGGACCGGGCAGTCGGAGAAGATGGTGAAGCCGAACCCGTCTGGACCTCGGATGATGACGATCTGAAACACATCAGAGTCACACTGAGCAAGGGCCTGAACACACTGTGGCTGGTACGGCCGTGCATTCACTGTGTTAAAACCTGCACTCGGACTACGCAGTAATACAGACAGAGCTGGGAGGTAATCTCATGGTGCTGAAAAGAGACCGGTCACAAAACAAAATGTTATTAAGTCCAAGACTGGAAAGTTTAGAGTCTGTTGGAACTACTAAAGTGACAAAAATGCATTTTGAGAAAATGGCCCTTGAAATTACAATTTCCCACTACAATCTACAGGAGAAACGTTGAATCGGTGCAATTATTAAACATGTTATTGTGAAGATTAGTGGTTTTTGTTTAAGGTAGATGAAAGTCCACATATTAAGAGACCAAACTGGCCTAAAACTTGAAAATGGAAAAAGATTTACCTGCAGTGTCTCCTCTTAAGATGGTACTCAGTCACCGCTTCATTTCTTGACTTTATAATTTTTTATACAATTTATTCTGTACTTACATGGTTTTATATTGAATAAATCATCTTTTTGTGGAACTTCTTTAGATATAGTTTAGTCTTATTTATGTCTGATTTAGCCAAAGCCTAGACCCAATATGATTCTGTTACAGACCGGGTTTTGATCAAGTGGTGCTTGAAAAGCCAAATAATGTTGCAGATGTTGTTGAGAACCACAGACCAATATCACGAGATCTAATCTTGCCTCATTGAGCTTTTTGCAATTAAAAACATTTTGTATCCAGCACATCATTGACCACAGACCACAATATTCTTTACTTTAGATAAACTCAAAATAATGTCTCCATTTCCAACGAGAAGCGCACGTCTCTCTCCTCTCTCCTTATTTACATCTGTGTCACGAGTTGCCCTCGTGCTGAAAACGTGACTTGTTGCATACGGTACGTCACTCTCCGAAACGCAGAAGAACAATCTTTTCTAATATCTGTTTTTAATTAGGAAAGCGACAAAAATAGTAACTTACAGTGATTGGGATAAGTAACTTTAATCTGGTTTAATTACTCGTTTGTAAATTCTGCAAATACTTATTAGATAACTTAACTTAAGTAGCTTGTTACTCGGCGAACCAGGGTCTAGATCCAGACCACTCGAGGCTCTAGTCCGAACCCCAAAGCATTTTTAATCCCTCAATATATACCATATCATATCATATTTAAGCTTGAATTAACAAACCAAAAAAAAAACTTAAATAAGAAGTAACAACTGAATATTGTTTAAATAATAGACTCTTTTTATATACGTATGGCCATATTTCACACTGCTAATTTCAATAACTCATAAGGAAAGCAGAAGTAATCCAGGTCTAAAACTAGGTCTAAACGAAGATTATACTAGGACTAAACCTGAACTAAACCAGGTCTAAACCAGGGTCTAAACCAGGACTAAACCAGGTCTAAACCACGTCTAAACCAGGATTAAACTGAATTAAACCAGGACCAATATTCTGTTTACAATTGTAAGCGTTGTACAACAGTTTTCCACACATTATAAAACATATTTGCAATAAAAAATGTACACTGCAAAAATTAATCTTGAAACAACACTTGTTTGCAAGTTTTTTTTACCCTTAAATTAAGAAAAAACATTAAAAAATCTTATTTCAGGCAAATTGGGATTTTTCTTCATTTAAATGTAACTTAATTTTAATTTAATCTTGCCCAACTGACACATTTCTTGAAATGAATTTCTCAAAATAAGGGGCAGCTTTACACATATCTAGAAAATGTTGTTTCTAGATGCTTTTCAGTGTAGGCACTCTACTGGTTTCCTCGCGGCTCCAAACAGTGGCTTAGTCTGTTTATCTTCACTGGGCACTGGGCTGAGTAGAGGACAAGAATCTTTCAGATCGTGTTTCATGTACGAGCGATCGCGATGACGTCATATTCGGGGCCGGTAAAAACGCTGGTACGTAAACAAGCACAAACAGGATTTTTGATTTGGAGCAGTGACCACGGAAAACTTCTTGTGAAGGCAAGGCTGGAAGGACTGAGCATATATAAAACAACGTGGAAGGAATCAGGGAAGAAAACTCCCGAGAGGAAGACTACATTAGAGAGCATCAGAGGAGAATGCTCCCAAAGCGAAGGCTTGTCTGGACGAGTCACTGCAGGTGCAAAGGTTGTGGCACAGTTGTAGATGAAGCCAAATATAATCTTGACAGGGAAATCAATGCTGTTGCGCGAGGACGACGACCTCAAGGGGAAGCAGCAATGGGGATGTCACGGTGAAGGCAGCGCCAGAATGAAGGCAAGGCAGCGGCAGGCAGCACGAGGGCAAAGGCTGCTGCAGGGACGAGGGCAAACGCAGCAAAAGGGAGGTCACTGTGAGGGCAGTGCCCAAACAAGGGGAAAGCAGAAGGCAACGCTACGAGTGCGAAGAGGCTGCTGCTGTGAGTGAAAATATGACTGGTCCTCTGGCAGGGCGATCACAAGAGAAGATGTTTCGTCAGGGCGAGGGCCTGCTTGCCTTGTTTTTTGAAATTCAAAACTCAATAAATCAGCACAGGAATTGTTTTTTTTTAAAATACATTTGAAAAGAACACCAACATATTAAGTCCAACATTAAAGTTGAGATATTGTTGCTTTATGTGAGAAATATTTATTTTGAGAAAATGGCCTTCGAAATGACAATTTTCCATATAAAGCTATGAAAAATATCAGTGCAAGAATTAAACATGTTATTGTGAAGATTATATATTTTTGTTTAGAGCAGGTGAAAGTTTGTATGTTAAGAGACCAAACTGGCTTATTGAGCTGTAAATTTGTGCCGGTCTAGACCAAAGTCCAGGGCTGTTTTTAAGTCACAGTCTGCCCCTGCAGCACAGAGTGCTCTTGAGCCCGGGGCATAGAGGGCCTTGCCTGTCAGGCTGCTCCTCACTGCGCTCTAAAGGTTACACAGGATACTTGGGTTGTTTCTGTGGAGACTGTGTGGACTCCTGCATAGGTTTAGCACCAAGACAATGAGAGTCCTGCTCCCAGGGACAAAAGCGCGCCTCCAGACAAGACAGAAACGAAAGAAAATTAAAAGTAATTTTATATGGCAAACATCAATAACACGAGACTCCTTTGCCTTGGTATATTGTAGAATAGCTTAAAACATTACACTAGCAGTAATGAAAAGTAGCAAAGTGAAAGATTATAAGTATTTACCGAGTATTTACTTTCCCCCCCCCCCCTGTATCTGTTCTACTACACTGTTGGCTTGAAAGCAAAGTAGGTGAAAAAGCAAAAAACTGAGACACTCGAAAAGGTACAATTAAAAACCTTTTATTTTACATTTCTATAAAATGTCATTTTCCCCCTAAATGTCTATTTTTCTATAAAAACTGTCTATTCTTTTTTGAATGCACCTTTGTATGAAATATCTGTATGCGCACACACACTCCAGGAGACTCTATTCCTGTGTATGTGACTACTGCAAACTGGTTAAAAGCTGCTCTCAGACACAGCCAGCTCGAGTTTGTCCTGAGGAAAGACTGAGCTGGAACACGTTGTCTTTATAATCTAGTTAGCAGTGTACAAAAATAGGACTTTTTAAGGTGAGACATTGCAGACAAAACCTTTTTTTTCTATTTTTAGGCCAGTTTGATCTCTTAACATATAGTAAACTTTCACCTTCTCAAAACATAAACCTAATCTTTACAATAACATGTTTATCTTTTTTGCACTGATTCAATGTGTCTCCATAGATTCAAATGGGAAAATGTAATTTCAAAGTCTATTTTCTCAAAATGCATTTTTCTCACATTGTGGCCACAATATCTCCACTTCAGTAGATCCAACCAACTCCAAACTTTCCTGTCATGTACTTAACAATATTTTGAAGGTTTTTTTTCAGAGGGTCTACGAAATAAACCCATAAATCTGGCTCAAGCTACTGTTCAGATTCTGTAGCTCCAAAATATTGGCAATTTTGGGCATGCTTAAGCTAAAATGCCTATTTCTGTTATAGACAAAAATCTACTTAAAAACTTACAATAATTTTTTTCCTCATATTTATGTCAGTAATCTAGAGCAGTGTCTCGCCTTAAGCCACTGTAATGCATTGCACATGTTAAGGTCCTGTCAACAATATTTACACCACCACCACTCATCACAGTGAAAAATGTAAAGAGTTCCTCTTCGGGCACAAATGAACAAAGGTGAACTATGCCAGTATCGGTCTATTCTGCAAGATTTGTGAAATAAGAATGCAAAGCCACACACTGTGACCTTGGAAACTACAATATTTGAAGGGTTTTACAGAAGGTTTTCTTTAATATGCAATTCTATATTTTCGATTGTTTTGAATTAAAGAAAAAAAAAGGCGAAAGGAGATTTTGTACAATTTTATATACTGCATATTTATCACTCGCAAAGGTTTCAGATTATCTGACCGATTTTAATGTCACACAGAAACAACCCAGGGAAAATAAAAATGCAATTTTTAAATTATGATTATATTTATTAAGACACAAAAAGTCCAAACCTATCTGGCCCTATGTGAAAAAGTAATTCCCCCCTTGTTAAATCATAAAGTAACTGTCACTAAACTTAGTTCAATTCCACGGGCCACACACAAACCTGAATGCCACCACCTGTGTTGAATCAAGAAATCACTTAAAAAGAATCTGTTAGACAAAGTCAAGTAGGTTACAAAGAACAAACGCATCATGCCACGATGCAAAAAAAATGTAAGAAGAAATGAGGGGAAAAAAGTGATTGAAATCTTTCAGTCCGGAAAAGGTTACAAAGCCATTTCCAAGACTGTTTGACTTCAAACCACTGTCAGAGCCATTATCCACAAATGGAGAAAGCTGGGAACAGTGGTAAACCTTCCCAGGAGTGGTCGACCAACTAAGATTACTCCAAGAGTGCGGCTCATCCAGGAGGTCACAAAAGAAAAACATCCAAAGAACTGCAGGCTTCACTGGCCTCAGTTAAGGTCAGTGTTCACGACTCAGCTATAAGAAAAACACTGGGCCAAAAATGGCATCCATGCAAGAGTTGCCAGGCGAAAACCACTGCTGTCACAAAAGAACGCAAAGGCTCGTCTCATATTTGCCAAAAAAGCATTTCAAGATCCTCAAGAATTTGTGAAACATTTTGTGGACAGATAAGTAAAAAAAAAAAACATTTGGAAGGTGTTCAGCCCGTTTCATCTGGTATAAAAATTACACAGCATTTGATAAAAAGAACATGATACCAACAGTGAAGCAGGTGGTGGCAGTGTAATGGTCTGGGGCTGCTTTGCTGCCTCCGGACCAGGACAACTTGCTATGATTGATGGAAAATTAAATTCTGGTGTTTACCAGAAGATCATGAAGGACAACGTCCGGCCATCAGTTTGCCTTCAAACTCAAGTGCTCCACAAGTTCACCTCTGAATGGCTCAAAAAAAAAAAAAAAAAAAAGATTTGGAGTGGCCAAGTCAAAGTCCGGATTTAAATCCAATTGAGATGCTGTGGTGTAACCTTAAATGAGCAGTTCATGCTAGAACCCTCCAATATAGCAGAGTTGAAACAATTCTGCAAAGAAGAGTGGGCCAAAATGTGAAAGACTCACCACCAATTATCGCAATGACCGCTTGATTTCAGTTATTGCTGGCACAACGGTGGCACAACTCGCTATTAGGTTTAGGGGGCAATTACTTTTTCACACAAGTCCAGATAGGTTTGGATTTTTTTGTGCCTTAAAAATTGAATCATCATTGAGAAGCTGCATTTTGTATTTCCTTGGGTTGTCTCTGTGATATTAAAATTGGTTTGATGATCATAAACCTTTGTGATTCTATAAAACACATTCATATTTTAAACCTGGCTCAATCTATTGTTCAGATTTTGTCACCGAAAATGTTGGTAATTTTATCAGTTAGAAAAGGCCTTAGTTTTTATATAAAAATGTAAAATGACAGAAAACGTACATTACTTACATGTTGTCAGTGATCTACATCAAAAGTTTCAAATTGTTATAGCTACAATTTAAAAAAGATCACTTTTCACCTGCAGTGTCTCGCCTTAACCTGTCCTTTTCAAGTGCCTCAGATTTTTGCCTTTTCACCTTTGAAGGCCGATCCTTACACTGAAGAGCACCAAAAGGACAATATTTTAAACATACTTCAAGGATTTTATATCCAAGCAGCGCTCGTACAAATCAAGTTTTGGCAGTGAAAGTAAAAGCGTTTTGAATGGTGACCCCTGTGTGAGGTCTCCCTCATCAGAAACACTCCTCTTAAAACAAAAAGTTAACTCTTTCAAAAATGTCCAAATCTATGTCAAATACCTTTACTTTTTTTTTACTATGTCCTGATGGCATTAAGGGAAGCCACTTCAGGCGAAACAAAAAACACATTTTCAGGTTTTGGGTCAATTTAGTCTCTTAACATATAGGCTTTCACCTATATCACCATCAAAATAACATGGAAATAACATAGATTTATATTAAAAAATGGAATTTCAAAAGGCATTTTTTTCTAAATGCATTTTTCTATATGAGAAAACTTCCTTTTAAGGTGAGCACTGAAGGTGAATAGGGAAATGTTTTAAATGTATAGATATTTGTTTTTTTGTTGTAGATTACTGACATAAATATGAGGGGAAAAAAATATTGCACACTTTATTTCATTAATCTTATGCTAAGAAAGGGTATTTTAAATCTACAAATGCCCCAAATCGGCAAAATGGATCAAGCCATATTAAAATTGATGGTTTATTTTGTTGTTGTTTTGTCATATTTTGTTCTATATGTTTGTGGAGAATCTATATTAAAAAAGCTGCTTTATTTTTGACTTTCAAAACTAAATAAATCAGGCGAACAATAATTAAATATAAAAAAAATACCTCCGAATAAAAAAAAGTGAAAACAAGTAAGCGTTACAGTTGGTGAGCATTTACGTATTATGAGACCTTATTACTTCTACTTGAGTAAAATTATTTCCAAATATCCGTTCATTGACTGTAATATTTTAGCTCTGAGGCACTGGCAAAGGACAAAATGTCTGTCAATGAATGAATTTAGAAAGTTTACACTATTGACCATTTTGTCCCCTCTGTGGCTGCAATATTCCGGACACAGTATTGCTGTTCTCGCTCTGCTCTGTTGCGCCTCTGAGAATAAAGCGTGTGTGATGTGTTTATTCGAGTGACAAAAAAGGACATTAATTATTCACAAAAACATTCAGAGTGCAGCGCTGATGGACAGAGCAAGACATACATTGAAATGGACTGGATTTTCACTCTGCAACTTCAAATTTGTGGAGCAGGTCACATCTTGTATTAAGTGCACATCATGTATTGCACATCATGAGTTGTTTGTGAAAAAAAAAAAACATAGTTCATCTGAACGGAAGACACTGCAGGCAAATCGTTTTTTTTTTTTCATTTTCAGGTTTTGAGCCACTTCGGGCTTTTAACATACTGGGTGACATCTTGAGGTTCTTGAGGCAAACACATATTGCTGTTGTTTAGCGCAGGCAGGTGGCGCTCTCACTTCGAACATATTGCACATGAATGGGCTGGATGGGGGCTGGAGAAAGGCAAGTCCAATCAAAGAATCCAATTATCAAATTCATGCTTCATGACAGCAAAAAGGAATATTAATAATAGCCTATTGATAAAAATATATTTTTTTACAAACCTCTATCAATATTACTTATGATATTATTTTAAATACACAAAGAGTTGCAAATAAAGTATATTGGCCTGGTCCTGTTATACATGGCCTATATAAAAAGAGCAGCCTTTTCTTTTAAAATTGACTTTAATGTGGAAACTTTAAAAATGTCCAATTACAGCCATATCCACTCTTAAAAATAAGTCTAATGTTTTTGCTTGTTTTTTTTACAGTCTACAAAATTCTAACAAACAAAACACTCAACAGCGATTCCCTTGCAAAATCTAAAACAAGGAAAAAGAAAAAAAAACAGGTTTAATACTTTTTTACATATATATATATATATATATATATATATATATACACAAATATTTGACTGGCCACATGGCACCTGTTGCAATGGGGAGGCTGCTTCACAGGGCATCAAAATGGGCATCAAAATGAAGACACCATGGAGTATTTCCAACCAGAATTCTATAATGGAGCTCATCACGAGCTTGGAGGCTTGAGCTGTAAATATGTTCTTGTGATTCATGTGCACACTACTGGGTCGTGCGCGTGATTCATTATGTTCAATAAGTAGATGTTTATCTACAATAAGATGACATAAACTTTTATTCCTCCCACAGCTTGACAGCAAGCAAGAGCATAAGTACTAAAAGACAAGTATAGAGTATACGTAGTATTTACAAATGTACAATTCCTCAAGGAATATGAGTCAATAACTAAAATAGGCCAAGACACTGACAGAAATGAAAAGGATATTGTACAGATGTCTAGGCATGGTGGTGAATGAATGAGTGAATGGTCTACTGGAGGCGGTGCTGGTTTTAGAGTCTAACCGCTGCCGGGAGAAAAGACCTGCGATAGTGCTTCTTCACGCACTTGAGGTGACGCAGTCTATCAATGAAGGAGCTCTCCAGTGCTGTCAGTGTCCTGCAGGGGGTGGGAGTCATTGTCCAACACAGAGGACAGCTTAGCCATCCTCCTCCTCAGTTCCGTCTGCAGTCTTCAACTCCTTCTTGTTTCCTGACCTGAAGACCCTCTTCTTCTCCTTAAGAAGGATCTTTATGTCAGGATTAAACCAGGATTTGTTGTCGGAGAAGCACCATACAGTCCTGGTGGGTATGGTGTTCTCCACACAGAAGTTGATAGTCTGTGATATAGTCAGTAAGGCCAAGGTCCCAAAGAGCCTCTTCAACCTCGTCGGACATGTGTTCATTCATAGTTTTGATGCCTTCAGTAAGAATCTACAATGTAAATAGTCATGAATATAAAGGAAAAACATTGAATGAGAAGATGTGTCCAAACTTTTGGCCCGTACAGTATAACTTTCTATATTTTATTTTCCTAATATGGCCAGTGATGACCTGCGCTGCACCACGCCTCAGTACATCTCTTTAGGTTGAGAACAGTGCTTTTCAATTATTTTCTGTCAGGCCGCTCTAGGAAGAAGTAAACCCTACGCTCGCCGTTGCAATGTATTGTTGGCACAATTGTTGTATTTTGTGCCACCTATTGTAGTGGATGTGCTGAAAGGGGGATCTGGACTGGGCTCCCCCAGGGCTGTGTCCTTTGCCCCTGGCTCCTCTCCCTGTACCCCAACTACTGCACCTCCAGCCATTAGTCCATTAAACTGATCAAGTTTGCGAACAACACCACCCTCATCGGTGATGTGTCTGCCTACAGGAGGGAGGTGGACCAGCTGGTGTTGTGGTGCAGCAGCAACAACCTGGAGCTGAACGCTCAGAAGACAGTGGAGATGATGGACTTCAGGAAAGTCACAGCCCCCGCTGTGTGCCCTGTGTGGTAAGGTGATCGGCTGCAAACTGCCACCTCTCCAGGACCTGTATGTCTCCAGGACCAGGGGACGTGCAGGTCGGATCACAGCCGACCCTTCTCACCCTGGACACAGGCTGTTCCATACTCTCCATCCGGACCAGAACCTCCCACCACAAGAAAGGTTTCTTCTCTTCTGCCATAAGATTCATGACCACTTAATAACTTTACATCATACAACCTGTCATCATGCCCCATTGCTGCTAATGCATATTTGTACACCCTCATGCTCCTGTTTTGTGTTAGATGTTATTAATATTTTTTTTAATCCACTTTTGTATCTATCTAGTGTATATATTTTCATCGTTTTTCATCGTCTATTCTATTGCATGCCTTATAGTCATAGTTTTTAGATATTTTATTATTTATCCTTATTTAATGTTGCACAGATGTACCACAAAACATTCCTAGTTTGTGAACTCCTCACAAACAAGGGCAATGAAGCAAATTCTGAGTCTGATTCTGATTAAATTTTATTCTAGTTACGAATTTTTGAGTCATGATTATTGAGAGGATATAATGCAAATTTATGATTATTCACAATTATTAGCATTAGCATTTAGTTTAGTTTAGTTAGTGTGTAAAATGCTACACGTTAAAGTAGAAATTATATTATATAAGCTCAATGCTTAATAAATGTTGAATAAAATATATAAAGGTTCATGAAGAATAAATATTAATTATTGTTATTTTATTTATAGCATTAATTCAAATATTATTACAACTTTATTACAGCCTGTTAGTCTTATTATTGTTAGGGCCTCTTTTTTAAAAGTTGTGTCCCTGTTTAATTTGTTTTCAGATAATAAACAGACGTTTACAAAGGAAACATGTCTAAAGTGCACTATCAGGACTGATTTACACATGAGTAATGGCGATCAGTTTTCCTTTTGTTTTAAACGGACCGCAGTTTATTACAATGAAGCAAAGAGGACTGCATTTGTATTTTGTGTGCTTCCTGAGCCCATTGCTGTGGCTATTTCTGAACATTTGGACAACATTATCCTCAACTATTACCTTGACTTGGACATACAATGAAGGGTGATTATCTTGAAGACGTTACCAATGCAATTTTTCTGGGAACGCAATGACTGACAGCTGTAGCCCCAAACAGGATTGTGCAGCATGGGGCGCATGCAGGCGCTGTGTGTGCATCCATGAACTCAATACAGGAGGAAGCACCGAGTCTGAAGCGAGGGACACTTTATCAAAACAGGGCCAACATGAGCAGGAAAAACAAACGTGCTCCTCCGACACTTCCTTGAGCCGCAGTGGGAGAGAGAGAAGCACTGGTTTAGAGTGACTCCCCCATATTTCTGGTTGCAGGCGCTGACGTAGGAGTAATGTGAAATTACGTCCAAAAACACGAGGTGCACTGCAGTTGCGTCTCTTGCACGATTGCGCCCATAGACTTTCGTTTACTCTAAACAAAACTACCTAATCTTCACAATAGCATTTGAACTGCACTGATTCTCTATAGATTTAAATTGGAATTTCACAGGCATTTTACATTATTTTTAAATGAAAACATAAAATGAGAGAAAACTTGCAATAGATTTTTTCGTCATGAAGCATACGCGTAAATTCAATCTGGAAGGCTCCTTTGCAGGCTGGGCGCCTCAGCCACTCTTGTCATCCTCACCACCATCATCTCCTGACAAATCTCAATACTGGTTTTGTTAGACCTCAGCACAGCCTTTGACACAATTGACCACAATATTCTCCTGCGAAGGTTAGAATGGGATGTTGGCATTAGAGGAACAGCTCTCTGTTTGTCAGTGTAAACCAAGAGTCCTCAAAGCGTTCCAATGTCTGCCATGGAGTGTCTCAAGGATCTGTGCTCGGGCCAATTTTATTCATGCTTTACATGTTGCCATTGGGTAACATCATCAGAAAACATATTCATTTTCATTGTTTTGCTGATGACACACAGCTGTATTAATCCTTTAAACTGGGTCAGACAGGTCAAATAGAAAGGCTTAGTACTTGTGTGAAAGACATTAAGATTTGGATGACTGTGATCTACCTCTTGCTTAACTCAGATAAAACAGAGGTTATTATATTAGGCCCCCAAAGACTGAGAGACTCCATCTTCTTAAAATCAAAATCCTTCTCCTTACTTATAAGGTCATAAAGGACACAGCTCCAATCTATCTTCAAGACGTTATAGTGCCATATCAGCCTAACAGCTCTTCGCTCTCAAAATGTATGGCTTTTGGTGATTCCTCGAATCTGTAAAAGCACAACTGGTGGTAAAGCCTTTAGCTACCAAGCTCCAGTTTTATGAAATCAACTTCCAGCTCATGTTAAAGAAGTAGACACAGTTTCTACATTCAAGACTAGGTTTACAACGTCCTCTTTGAAAGCTACAACTCTGTCGCTACATAGAGGGAGAATGCATTTTGCGAAAAAAATGAAATTTCATATTTCCATTTAAACCTATGGAGAAGATTGCATCAGTGCAATAATAAAACATGTTTTTTTTTTTTTAGAGTAGGTGAAAATATATTTGGTAAGAGATCAAACTGGCCCAAAACCTGGAAAATGTTTAGCTTTCCTTGCAGTCAGTGAGAAGCTTTGGCCCTACAGTAAACTACAAGAGCATAACATTGTGAGAGGGGGGTCGGGAAGGTGCGACCGAGACCCTCGGGGAATGCAGCTCATCAAACATTGAGCAGTGCCACTAAAAATATACCCTGTCGCTCAGCGCGCACTCATCACACATGAATAACACATGCGCCGTGGATGTCTCACTGCTTCAATGCTACAAACCCATGAGACCTGACATCAGATCAGACCGACCATCTTCTACTTCAGATACAACCATTCCTGTTCCCACTGTTGTCATGTTTTTGGCCACTCACATCACCTCGGGAGCCTACCCTTTGTTGGAGAATGCATTGCTGTCACTTCAAAGCCCTGGAAAGTCAATAATTTCTCAATTGACTCAAAATGTCTGTTTCAAAAATTATTCAAGTGCCAGAAGGTGTGTGAGAAGACTTTTGCCATTGGAGCCACTAAGCAGAGAGACTTGAGTGAAAGGAGTAAACCTGCACAATACGAACCCAAGGGCCTCATTTATAGAACTGTTCTTGAGAACCTGACAATAAAAGTAAGTATGAACAAAATCCAAATTTCACTTATGAAGAAAACAAACCGGATTTATAAAACCCTGTATACGAACAGCTGCGTGCAATTTTCCCTTCTCTGTTCACACCTAGAGCAGAAATAATCGCATCACACGACACACCTTCTGCACGCCTCCATTTCACCTTAAAACCACAGTAGTGACACGGGTTTGCAGATCTTCATTGGCAAGTTAGTGTCTTTTTTGTGTGAAAAAAAATCCGAAACTAGCGGTTTAAAATGTGCGCATACATGACTTCCCCAAAGTGACTTAACCTCACTGTTTTTCCTTGCCTCTCTTTGCAATTGTGCAGCGCTTCTGAATAGTGCGTGCTACGTACAGTAGGTACAGACCATTTTCAAAAAGTCAAAATGTTTGTGTTTTAGCAAACCTCAAGCGGCTTTGTTTGTAATGTGGGCGGAGAAAAGGCTTCTTCTGCATTACTCTCCCATGCAGCATCTCCTTGTGCAAAGTGTGCTGCATAGTTGAATGGAGCACAATGACTCCATCTGCAGCAAAATCCTGTTGTAGGTCTTTGGTGCTGGTCTGTGGGTTGACTTTGACTGTTCTCACAATTCTTCACTTCTGTTTAACCCAGATTTTCCTTGGTTTGCCACTTCGAGCCTTAACTTAAAATGTGCCTGTGGTCTTCCATTTCCTCAGTATGTCCCTAACTGTCAAAACAGAAACTGAAATCTCTGAGACAGCTTTCTATATCCTTCCCTTAATCCATGATGTTGAACAATCTTTGTTTTCAGGTTGTTCTTTTTAGACTCCCATGTCGCTACTCTTCAGAGAAGATGTAAAGAGGAGAAAAGAGCCTGCAATTGGCCTTAAATATCCTTTGTCATGATTGTATTCACCTGTGTATGGAGGTCAAGGGTCAATGAGCTAACCAAACCAATTTTGAGTTCCAATAATTAGTTCTAAAGGTTTTCATTTAACTTCTCAAATATCACTGTATTTTCTCCTATGTGATATATTTAACTTTTTTTTATCCTAAGAACCAATGATTTACAAAGGAAAATCATGAAAATTGACATGGTTGCCCAAACTTTGGCACCTCACTGTATTCCCTCTGAACACCAATAAAGGGTCTAGAACATCTCCCCTCGAATTTTCATTGAGGGTTTTGAGATTTTGAGACATTAAACTTATTCTGCTAGACAAACTTTAAATGAATGATGATTAAATGTATGATGTCTCCTGTCCCACTCCCCCCCTGCGTAGTGGCGCGACTAACCAACCGGACCTCGGCTCTGCGGTCTTCTGTGATAGACTTTAGCTCTGTGGTCTATGGACTTCACCCTTTCAGCCCCTTGAGGCAACGCTTGTTATGATATTGGGCTATACAAAACTAACTTGATAGACTGATTGATTGAAATGGACTACTTTATAGTGTAGTAAAACATCATTACTTCACTATTGTCCAATGAAAAGTTATTATAAAATATTAGCAAAATGTTTGTTGTGTACTTCCTTTCATGAGATACTATATCTTTAAACACTATATCTTTGTAATATATTGTGTCTTTTGGCCTGCAGCGCATTCAGAGTAGCTTACCTGCGGCAGACTATGCTGAATGCAGGTCCAACACAGACGGTGGAGCGTGTACATCTCAGACCCGCAGCGAAGTCAAATACAGCTCCACATCAAAGACAAACAACAACAGCCAGGCCTCAGCCAACTCCAGGCAGCGCGTCTCCAAACAGTCCCAAACAAGAACATGGTTTGAGGATTCAAAACTCGTACTCCCGAATCCAAAATCCTACAGATGAATCCACACGAAGTGCTTAGCGAGAGAAGCACTGTGGGAAAAGGAAATGGTCGTGGCACAAACAAAAGCTGTTTCCTGCCGATAGGGCCTCCACTCTGCTGCTCAAATTATCAAGTGATTCAATATCCATACCACAAGAAGTGACAATATAGTGCAAAATATTTCCATCAGAGTGAGATTTACACAGTTTGCTAACACACCCTAAAACTAAAACACATTGAAACTTAAACGTATGCAGAAGTTCAGTTTAGTCATGATATTTAGTTTTTTTTCGATGAGTGTGCAACACCAGGACTGATCAGTGCTCATTTGGGCACCATCTCTGCCCCTGGGCCAAAGCAAGCCATACTGATACTAATGTGATGTAAACAGACTGTGGCCTCTGAAATCTTGAAGCGCGTTTCACTATGATCTTTCTTTTGAAGCATATATAAACCAGGTCTATAAAATGCTTTTTGAACTTGGGGAATATCTCTAAAATATGAATAATCTTTTTATTCATGTGTTTGTTTCATCAAGACTGCATTACAGTGACTCCCTGCTAGCTGCATATCAAAAAGGTTCCCTGAGAAGATGTGGCAGCAAGATTATTAAAGAGAGTAGAAGTGACCACATTACTCCTGTTAACGTCTCTCCAAATGTTAAATCCTTATTGCATATAAGGCCATAAAGGACACGGCTTCAATCCATCTCAAAGATGGTATAGTACCAGCCTAACAGAGCCCCCAAAATCCAGAGCTCCCGCTGATGCCGCGAGTGTCTCAAAGCTTAGCCCTGACCCCAATGATATTTAATTATACTCTAGATAGGACATCATTATAGTAATACATTGGTTCAAACATCAAACTCTGGCAGCCATCATAAATAGAAAACATCACTTATTTCTCATGCAATTTTATTATTTCTGTTTTGGTTTTTTTTTTTTGTATGTATTTATGTTCATTTTATAATTTTTTGTGTAGATAAGATAGCCTTTAGCTTTTATTGATCTCACAAAGGAGAAATTGTGAGGTCAGATACTCACTGACCTTTGGTTTTCTCGTTTAAAATCTAATTGATCAGATCAATACCAGTTTGTTAGTGTAAACCAAGAGTCATCAATGCGTTCCAAAGTGTGCTGTTAATTTTCATTGTGATACGGACGATATACAGCTTTACTTATCATTTAAACCGGGTCAGACAGAGCAAATAGACAGACTTAGTGCGTGTGTAAAAGACATTAAGAATTGGTGAACTATCTCCTTCTTAACCCTGATAACGCTGAGGTTATTATACTAGGCTCCCAAAGACTGAGAGCCTCTATTACTCTTGACAATGTTAGTGTATCCTCTCATTCTACTGTCAAAAATGTTGGAGTCCTATTTGACCAAGATCTCTCTTTTAAAGCACAAGAGAGCTTTAAAAGAGAGAGCCTGTTTTTTGTTGGGGTGGTATGTAAAAACCATTACACTTAAAAGAAAAAAATGTCTGATTATTGTAGCCCTATGTTTCTAGATGATATTGGCCAATTGTCCAAAATTGCCGACTTCCTGTTCGTCAGAGGGCGGAGCTATAATGATGTTTTGGACTGTTTCCTTGTGGACTACCACTGTGATCCACCCAAATTGGCCCAGGCCAAAAAAAGCTTGTCCCCAAAAGCATAGGGGTCAACTTTCAGGTGCCGCTGCTGAGCCTTTATGCTTTCAACATGTGCATTTCAGCTAATTCCATCAATTTTAACATGACCCAAATACCTCTGCAAATTTTGGTGACTTTTCAATGACATTTAGGGGGTCAAAATTGAGATCACAGACGGAGGAAAAACAAAATTAAAATAATAAAACATGCAATAACAATAGTCCCATGCCGGAGGACTGCGTCCCAGCTCAGGCCTAATAATAGGAAACCACGCAAAAATAATAGTCCCTTGCTGGAGGACTGCATCCCAGCTCGGGTCTAATAATAAGAAACCACGCAATAGTCCCTTACCATAGAACTGCGGACCGGTTCGGGCCTAATAATAATATTAAGAAACCACACAAAAATAATAGTCCCTTGCTGGAGGACTGCATCCCAGCTCGGGCCTAATAAAAAAAATCTTTAAATAAAGTCCATTTACAGGCTTTGCTTTTTGGCAATTACTCAAATTAGGTCACACTTACCTCCAGTTGTTTTTGTTTTGTTTGGAACTCAACAAATACTTGACATTGTGATTCTGATCAAACTGCAATGAAACTCTCAGTCTCGGTTAGACAGAAGCTAAGATGGGTTTTCTCACCCTCTACATTTCTGAGCTGTGGAGCTGAAATATTCATGTGTTGAATGTTTGATGCGGCCTGAGTAAAGTGGTCCTGTGGCCACTCTACTGCAGCTGTTACTTAGAGGTCTGTACCACTATCAACCAGTAGTTACACGACATTCATGACCAAATTGGCTCTTTTCAAGGGCTCTTTAGAATAAGACACTTTTTTTTTCATTTTCAGATTTGGGACCACTGAAGATGAATGTTTAACATATAAGCATTCATCTTCTCGAAACAATGTTTCAATGTGTCTCCATAGATTTATATGGAAAATTGTGATTTCAATGTCAATATCTCAAAAAGCATTGATATTGAGACAGTATCTGCATTTTAGTAGCTTATACAGACTTCAAACTTGTTAAAATATTTAATTCCTGTCCTGATTTATTGAGATTTAAATATCAATACATGCATAATTTGAATGTCAAAAACAATTTCCTAGCCTGAGAACACCGATACCACTTCTTGCGCTGAATTTCAATCATCTCAGCAAAACTGTCCAGCAAGCTTTGACCAGCTTTTGGTGATTCCAATCACAAAGCGAGGAGACGATCACGTGATTATTGGACACTCCATGCTTGTCATTTTTTTAATGTTTATTTAAGATGGCAGCAGGTGCAAAGTCCTCTTTCTATGTCGCCTTAAAACCGTGTTTTAAAAATAAAAATAATAATAATAAGCCTTGCTCTTCTTCATATAATTTTTGCTGCCCTGGATACATCATTAGGTAAAACTGACACGATTGGCAAATAGTGTGTCCAGGGAAACTGGGAACTGGGAAACCTCTTAACTGAGACAAATGCATTGGAACCCCACTCAGACTGGTCCACATAACATTGTATTAGCTCCTGTTATAGCATGAGCCGTTGTGTTTCTATATGAGTTTATTCCGTTAAAACGCTTTGAGGTCAAATCTCGTCATTGTCAAGTGGGAAAAATCGCAATTACCAGTTTCCTGGAACGCACCATAAGAGCTCCAGACTGACGCTTATGACAGACACTTGTATTGCCCAATAAACGGCTCCGGACAGTCGTTAACCACGCCTCATTTTACCTGATTTCCCAGACTAAATCTCACTTGTGATTTAGTCTAGTGTTAGCCAGGCTAGATTTTTCCAGTAATACATGAATTAGTTTAAAGCCAAACAATATATCCAAAATACCCTCTGAAAAAGTCTTCGTAAAAATATATATCTATAAAATAAATTAAAACCTGGCTCAATCTATAGTACAGATTCTGTCAAATATAGGTCATTTTAGGCATATTTAGATTAAATTACAAATCCATCCATCCATCTATTTTCTTACACTTTATCGGGGCCGGGCCTCAGAGACAGTGATCTGAGCAAGGATGCCCAGTGTTCCTTATCCACGCACACGTCCTCCTAATCTCGGGGAAACACAAGGTGGAACTGGGCCAGCGCAGAGACATAGTCCTTCCAGCGTGTCCTAGGTCTTCTCTGGGGCCTCCTCCCGATGTCCCGAGGGGACATGCCTAGAACACCTCCCGAGGGAGGCGACCAGGTGGAATCCTCTCGATGTGAAAGAGCAACAGTTCAACTCCGAGCTGACTCGGAGTAGAACTGACTCACCCTATCTCTAAGGGTGCACCCAGCCACCCTGCGAAATAATCTAATTTCCACCGCTTGTATCTGCGACCTTGCCCTTTCAGTCCAGTGGGAACGTAGATCGACGGGTAAATCGAGAGCTTTGCCTTTCGACTCAGCTCCTTCTTCACTACAATGGACCGACAACAGCGACCGCAGCACTGCAGACGCTGCACCGATCCGCTGCACCGATCCGCTGCACCGATCCACCTGTCCATCTCAGGCTCCATCTTTCCCTCACTTGTGAACAACTCGAGATACTTGAACTCCTCCACTTGAGGCAAGGACTCTCCACCGACCTCATCTTTATGTCAGTAATCTACAGCAAAAGTTTCGAATTGATATCTCTACTAAAAATGTACCATAATCTCCTGAAGTGTCTTGCGTTAAAGCGGTGTCCAAACGTTTTTCATTGAGGGCCACATGTTGAAGTGTACATAGCGATCAGAGCAGCAAAACATTCAAATGCATTTATCAGAGGTTTTGACTGTTTATTTTGGCTTGGAACCCTAATGTCAGCTCTGTCTCATAATGATGTTACTCATCAAGGTTATAAAAGTTTGAGGAAAAAGTACCAGCAGTACTGGCAGTGTGCAGCAACTCAGCAAGAACCCTGAGAGCAAACAAAAATTGGTGTGAGGGCCGCATTTGGCTCCCAGGCCATACTTTGGGCACAGGATATATTTTCCCTTACTCCTATTGATTCAGTTCAAGCACTTTGTTACAGTAAAATATGTATCATGATACATAGGGTTGATATGATTCAGTCTGATGAAAACTGGATAGCACCAAGAACCAATGATTTATAAAAGAAAATCATGAAAATTAACATGGTTGCCTAAACTTTCGCACCCCACTGTATATTGTTAAGTACTGAACCGTTTGGAGTCTGTAGGACATGTTGAATGAATGGCCTGCAAAATCATTTTTGTCCACAACAAAAAAATAATAATAATTGCATGCAAAATCCAGGAGGGGTTGATTGGTATTGGTGACAGATTGACGTTGCAGTTCAAGCCCTTGAATTGCTCAGACCTAAGCAACAATGATAGAGAAATAGAGCTTAGACTCACAGTGAGGCCGCCCTGGTCCACTCTTCCCGGGTTTACGTTAGCGCTGGGGTTAGCACCGCAATTAGCATTTCTCTGCGCTGCGCTGTAGCCGGCATTAGCGCGTTCCTTTGATGCGCCGCGTCCATCATCTGACACTGGCTTGGACTTGGATGGGCCACCAGACACTGAGGGGGTGGGCTTTACGCAGCTGGAGGCGGCATTCTCTGTTGCTGTGAGCAAAAAACCATCGCTGTCAGCGTCTTTGAAGGCACCATCAAACGGCCAAACAGCATTTCTCCAGAACATCCTCTAGATCTACTTAAAAAACCACAAAAACATGCACAATAAGCTAGATCCTGACTTGAATTCGGGAGGTCACCCACTTCTCCTGAGAGTTTTAAGAATGGCTCAAATGCAGAAGAAATTAAGGTTTTCAAATCTGCTCACAAACCCAAGAAAGAAAAAAAAAACAAAAAGAAGATTGAATCCAGCCTCCAAGAACAAGTCTTCACAGAGAGCTTAGTAGGAGCAACTCTTTGCCCATAACTAAACACTCAAGTTCAACAAAAGTGAATCTGGACAGCTCATGGAGGCTCAAGATGTTTCCTCAAATACTCTAGACTTCCATGAGGATGTAGAAAAATAGTTTAAAAGCACTGGTTTTGAGGCAGTAGGTCATCACACAGAGAGCGACTGAGCATAGGAGGAAGAGCAGCGAGCCTGAGTATGTCCCAAGTCAGTCTGAGAGGCTTTTTCTGTGACTTCACATTGAGCAGGGAGAAGGGGAGGGGGAAAATAACATGACCAGCAGCAGCTGCTGGTTTCCACGGCAACATGGGAGTCCCACACAGAGATGCAAAGACCCCAAAGGAACGCATTTGACCAAGATGTCAGTGAGGAGCACAAAAAGACGAGGAATATGAAAGTTCATGTCTGAAAAACGCAAAGACAGAAGCAACGAAACGGAAGACAACTGCCAGAAACAAAATCCAAAAATGTAAATAAAACAAAATGAAATTAGTCTTACCCGCTGTGTGGGCATGCGGCGATGCCTTTCTCAGGTGTTTGCGCCAACCAAACCGGGGGCTCAAAAAGTAGAACCAGCCACTCACCGGCTACAGGGACAACACAAATAAAGATAATTAAAGAGAGACACTGCAGGCAAAACTCTTTTGGGTCAGTTTGGTCTCTTAACATACAGACCTACTCTAAAAAAATACCTAAATTTCACAATAACATGTTTAATAATTGCACAGATTCAATGTTTTTCTATAGAAAGTGTAATTTCAAGGGTTCATTTTTCAAAATGCATTTTTCTCACATTGTGGCGACAATATCTTCACACATTTGGAGCGGGGCCAAAAAAGGTTTTTTGATTAAGTGAATAATAATCTGACTTTTTAAAAATCATTGCAGTTCTTCAAAATTCAATTTACTAGTGATGACAGCAGAATCCAATAACCAAAAATATACATTTTTCATTTTTTCATCTGATTTTGTGAGAACAAAAAAGTTAAGAGTTCTGGCCAACAACAATTCGACAAAAAGATAAAAATCAAATTAAAGCCTGAAAACCTTCTGGAGAGTATTATCCAGACGCTTTTCAGGCTTTTAATGAGTCTTATATTTGGTTTGATTTATATTTGGGCTGGTGTCTTCTCTGTCCTCTGTTTAAACTGTATATCTTTGTTTTAATAATAAACCTTCCTTCTTTATTTTTGGTGAAAATACTTCTAAATGTGTCGATACAGTTAGAATTGAGAAATACAATTTTCAATGTGTTTTCTGAGCGTATATCTGCAATTCTGAATGTTCTGAAAGGTCGTAGATCTGCAGCGGTTCCAGGCTGCAGGGGTGTCGCAGCAGTGCCTAAATGAAAAGGCAGCAGGTTGCAGCCTGCAGCTACATAACCGCTGCAGATTCAGGACCCTTGTAATTTACGCTGGGAATGTATTAATTAAATGTAGAAATCACCCCACGGGTCATCATCTGGCCCTCAGGCCTTGTGTTTGACTCGTGTTTTAGAAGCTCCCACAGACTCCACACTTTCCAGTCTTATACTCAACAATATTGTGAAGGGTTTTTCAGAGGTATTTTTTAAATATTTTGATAATAAAAAAGGTGATTTTTTTATTTTATTTTTATTCTACTATTATACATAGCTTATCATTACATTAAACAAAATATGCAACATTCCCTCGGAAAAATTATTTGTAATCAAGACATCGACAAAATAAACCTATAACTTTAACAAAAGTTAAAGTTGTTGAATGCTCAAAAGGACGAGAAACACCGGAGAAGCCTGTTCCAGGTGAACAGGTTCATTGGAATCAGGTGAGTGTCATGATTAGGTATAAAAGGAGCATTCCCAAAAGGCTCAGCCACACAAGCAAAGATGGGCTGAGAATCACCTCTTTGTGAACAACTACGTGAATAAAATGGTCTTACAATTAAAGAACAATATTTCTGAATGTTCAATTGCAAGGAATTTAGGGATTCCGTCATGTACAGTCCAATCAGAAGATTCAGAGAAACAGGAGAACTTTGCACATGCAAGCGGCAAGGCTGAAAAGCAACATTGAATGTCCGTGACCTTGGAACCCTCAGGTGGGATTGCATTAAAAACTGGCATCATTGTCTAAAGCATTTGTCCCCAAACTACGGCCCGCGGGCCGGATACGGCCGCCTCCACATTTGGTCCCCTGAACAATACCAGAATACCAGAGAGCATTTAGATTTTTATTTATTTATTTATTTTTTCATATACCGCATTGGCCCGAATATAAGACGGTGTTTTTTGCATTGAAATAGGACGGTGGGGGTAGTGTTAT
>JAADKR020016956.1:0-12402 GCA_011763505.2 Lythrypnus dalli | reverse complement strand
TTTAGTTTTTTTAACTGCATTACAGAAAATAGAGAACTTTATCACAATATTCTAATTTTCTGAGACAGTCCTGTATAGTAGATTACACACTACAGTCCCCTACACCCTGCCGTACTTTCTTCCCGTCTCGTCATGTCAGGGCTGTAGAACAGAGCATATAAGATTCACCACAGGTTCCTGGTTGGACTCACTATTGTATTGCTCTGTCACTGTCTGATGCCTTGACATTTCAGAACTATGCTCTGAGCCATGGGCATAAGTTCGACTTCCATCTCCTGAACAACTGCCCTCGGCCTCACTTACTGCTTTGGTTCCAACAAGCAGCTCTACCCATACCACACTGGTATGGACAAAATGTCTTTGTCTGTGAGTTGACCAGAGCCTGGAACAGGATTCCTCTTACTACTACTGTTCAGTCACCAGGACTTTTTTAAAAGAGACAGGTGAGACATCTCGCAGAGATATCTTTGCAACCATTAATGACGGATGATGTATTCCTCCCTTTGTGCGTGTTGATGTTTTGTTGTACAGTATGTTCACTTGATGTATGTTCTGCAGCGTAGGAACCTGGCCAAAATCAGTTTTGAATCAAAGAGTAATAGAAAACCTTTCCTTTGTGGTTTACACAGTTTTTAAAGTCAACATAGGCTCAGAGAGTCAGTGTGTTTAAGCTGCTCACAACACAAGCATGCTACAGAAGTTAGCGTTTTGCATGTAGCATTCACCCTCTACTCAATAATAAAATAAAGTATGAGTGCAGTTGAAATTTGTGTCTCTCATAAATGCTCAAAGGCCGCGGCACAAACGCATTTATATATTAGCTAAATGCCACTAATAATCTGCAGTTTCTATTGATAAATCAGATTATGCACACTATAGGCCTATTTTGACCAGAACAGGACAGGTTGGAGCATTTTGCTTTTGTCCTGTTTGAGGGAAGAGGGACAAGAGACGCTACACTACGGCTATGCTATGAAAAGATGAGGGAGAAGGCACTTAAGCAAATACTTTTGTTTTATCTTCTTCCGCTTTGTCCGTTTCCAGGTCGCGGGGGCAGACATGGCGCATGTGAACACATCTCACTGCGCTTTTCCAGGCAGCTTAACAGGAAAATGAATGTAAACATGAGAGAGATCCTGCACATTAGAATGCATTTACACCAATGTTTTGACAGCTGTGATATATGAATGTGTAATGTAGGTAATTAATGTTTTTGTTGTGAAGGTATAGACTTATACATACCGGTAGGCATTATGTTGCATCCAGTATAATACAAAAGCAGTTCTCTCACAGCATAGCTTCAAGACCCTCCCGTCAATGTATTTTCTTGTAGTAGTGGAAATTTCTTTTGCCACTAGAGATCTACATTATTTTTCCAAACATGGCACATTTTTTATCATTTCTGCTGCATTTTTAGCGGTTACCAGGTCATTTCTCAACTGTCTCCGTGTGAGCTCTGGCTAAAACATGCATTAAATTAACTCATGTGAACAATGAGGATTTGGACGAGGGGTCTATCAGAACTAGAAACAAATTTGGCAAAAACATGACATTGCTTTTTGAAAATGGAATAATTCAGGAAGTAATGACTGGCTATGCCCCAAGTAAGTGTTTTTCACAAAACAAAACACTTAATTACAGTTAAAGGTGAAAGCATTAAAAATGTTGGAATAATTTTAGATACAAAACTGAGTTTTAAGAGAAACATTTTAAAAAGGTTTGTCATTCATTAAAATACAATCTGTTTACTTTTAGATCTAGCCGAAATTATTTGACATTACAAGGATCCAAAACCTATTTGAAGGCAATGATACGTATTATCTCACTTATCTTTTGGTGTATCATGTTGGTCACAAGCAAACAAAACTACAATAAAGCCTTTAGAATCTCTTCATAAATAATCTCTCAGGATTCTAGACAGGAAAACACGACAATACCATCACTGTCAAAAATTGTCAAAACGCAAAATTCTTAATTTTGAATGTACAATAAAATCAACTAATTTAAGGTTGATTTTCAAAATTATCTTTAATGTGCCACCCCCAGCTCTTAAAAAGTGTGTCCAACTAACATCTAATCAGATGGTCAGAACAACAAGGTCAACAGTTAATGACCAATGTTCTATACTAAAACGAAACTAAACAAAAACAGCTTTAGGACAATCAGCAGTCTGCTGTCCTCAGGGAAGAAGTGCAGGTCCATCAAAGCCTGCACTTCCAGATTTGCCAGCACCTTTTACCCAAGTGCAATAAGGTTACTGAACACACAGTAGTCAACATGCTGTTCAGTGTTTCGGTCACTGCCAACCGGGCAATATGTCCACTGCTGCTACTGTGCTCTCTCTACTGCACTTTATATATTCTTTCTTCTGAACATATAGTTATATATTTTAATTTACCTATGCTTATTCCTATTTCTACTTTATTTTAATTCTACTTTATTACTATTATTTTTTATTTTTTCAACCTGTATTTTGCACCACCAGAGTTGCCTGTTAAATGTCATTGTACATGTGTACAATGACAATAAAGGATTCTGATTCTCTTGTCACACAATTACAGAATGGAACAAACGTCCAACTGAGCTAAAATTATGTAAAGGTTTTTTTTTTAAAAAGCAGCCTATTGTCAGCCTCAGGGACTGCAGTTGGAAGTTAGCTCCAAGAGCTACAGTCTGGTACAAGGCATCTCTTCATATTGTTTGAATAATGCTAATGTACATAGTCCCTGTTCATTAAATCAAATAAACTAAAGTAAACTTGCCAATACTGGGTTGGAGGTTACTTTGCCACATATGCTTATGATTGTTGTCATTTTTGATGTCTCTTATTTACCTCATGAAGGAAACTTTGTGTTGAAAATGTTGTGTCTTTAATATCAAAGTGGTTTCAGGTTTGGCCAAGTGAAATTGTTTTTTGTATTTTTTAATGCCATGGGAAATTTCTGTGAAATGTAATGCCACTGTTGCTGCCAACAATTGTTTCCCTAATTTTCCTGACAGTGTAAATAAATTACGTACAAGTTAAATTAAACATTTCAAAATGTCTGCTCTTTCAACTCACTGTAGTCTATTTATGGCTCTAATGCATAATGCAGTCTTAATTTACAGAATTTTACAGAAAAAAATGGAATCTTCTCTGAGGTTTGTATTCAGTGCTATGTCTCATACACACAGGCAGTCCAGGGTTGCCAGATACTGCGACAAAATATTCACCACAATGTTATTAGTTTCCTTCCCAGTAAAATTGTGGAATTAGTGGAAGAAATTACTGACCGAGAGCGTCGAAGGAGATGAGGTTAAAAACCTGAAATCTCCTGCATGAGTCAGGACAGTTGTCCCCCAAGAGAGAGTCAATTAAAACTCAAAAGTCTATCTCCTCCTCACCAATTTGTTAATTTTAATTGACATTAGACGTTTTAACAAACAAACAATGTGGCTCCCCTTATAAATTCCCAGTGTCCCAGTTTTTACAATGTAAACTCTGCTCACTGCCTTCACATGACCGACAGGCTGCAGGCTTAAACACCCTTCAACGCTTTGCTGTGAGACATGGGCGTAAACAGTCCTAAAGTTCCCATCGCCTCGTCTTCGTTGCTCCAGCGTCTGGCTTTTACGCACGGCCCCTGAATGAGCCGCGGCTGCTGGTCACGTGACTGGCCCCGCTAAAGAGAGCCGTGACGTGAGAGCGCTCCGTCAGAGCAGTAGCGATGCCTCTCACTGCCTCACTGCCGGCCTGAGAGCTCCCCAGGCCGGCTGCGCACCCTGACAGGCGCGGGACGCTCGATCCAGTGGGACATTCCTTCACAGGACACACGAGCTGTTCCCGAAACAAGAGGAAGACTCTTCTCATGACTCCGTGAAGGGGAAGCTCGTTTTAAAAAGGGGCGTGTGGGGGTATCTTTTTTAATTAACATTGTGCCGTTCCCAGGAGCAACCCTACTGTTTTTCGGACAAATGGATCACAATTTACGCGTGGCCATCCTCTCAACCATGTAAGTCCAAGTTGGACACATTAGTGCTCAGTCTCGGCGTCGCGGGTGTTGTTTTCGAGCCACAGAGCGCCAGAGGAGAGAGAGCGCATCGCTGGAGGCAGAGGACCACCTCACTCCTCGCAGGTACTCATCCTCCTGATGGGGCTTTGAGCAGACAGTCGCCACGAACCGCGAGTATGGGCGTGTTTTCCGGGACTCCGCTGGCAGGAGGACGAGGATGTGTGGAGCTCTGAACCATGGAGCAGCAGCAGCAGAGGCGGCCGCGGCGAGGAGACACAGCGGGGACGAGGAGCTCCGTGCGCCCGCAGCGTTAGGAGAGGAGCCCGGGGAGAGAGGCTCCAGCAGCGGGGAGGGAGGTAGGTGTGCTCCGCGTCTCTTCCACGGCCCGCCACATGCTCATCATTCATTTAGCCTCTCCCTCCCACCTCTCCCCCTGCTCTCCCCCTGCTCTCCCCCCTCCATTACACCGAGGCTCCGCGCTCACGTCCATCAATCAGTGCGCACTGCCCTTCCCTGCACTGACCACAGCTGTTTACACGCGTATGGAGGAACACAGGGCTGGGCCATTAGATGCATGCATTTAGGCGATCTCCAAGCCACGCTGGTGTCTTATTTTATCGAGGAAACTATACATTGAGACGAGATACTGCATGTGAATAGGGGATAATGTTAAATTTAGAGATATCAATTTGAAACTTCGAAGGAAAAAAATACTGCACATTGTTTGTCGTTTTATGATTTTATTTTTTTTTACAATTTTGAGCTTAAAAGATATCAACATATCAATCATGGATATAGCCAGGTTTAAATGTGGGTTTGTTTTGTTTACACATGTAGATCCTCTGAATCCCTTGAACTGCATCTGGACAGAGTGGGCCCAAATGTAAAACTAACAAGTCCCTGTACTTGTCAGTTTTACATAGTGTACATAGTTTGATTCCAGCAACAATTGTATTTATTAAACATGTTTCAGTGTTATTAAGTGCAGTTCTTTGCTGCACTTTGTTTTTGTTTTCATCTATGTAACCATTATACCTGTATATGTAAATTATTGAAGGTTTGTCTGTTGATGAGATGCCTCTCTTGCACTGCAATTGAATTTGCCTACAGAATAAAGACACCTAATCTAACTTAGCCACAAAGACCTTTTCAGGGGAGACTTTGGATCTTGTTTAGTTTTGAAATAACATGATTATTAGTAGAACAATTGATTGACATAATCAACCAGGCAAGATTTATATATATAAAACACATATTTCAAAAATTGCAACATTTGGAGTCTATAGGAGCCACTAAAGTGGAGATGCTCTGGCCACAAAGTGATTAAAATGCATTTTGATAAAAATGGTCTTTGAAATTAATATAATTCGAGACAGTACATTCGATTACACAAATTATGTTAAAAAAAACATGGGTTTCATGGTGGTTTGCGCTTGTGTTTCACAGCAAGAAGGTCCTGGGTCTGATTCCTGGATGGGGCCTTTCTCTGGAGTTTGCATGTTCTTCCTCATGATTGTATAGGTTTCCTCCAGTTTCCCTACCACTAAAACATGTACAGTCGCCTAGAATGAATCATGTGTGAGTGAATGAATGGTGAAGGTCGGATGGGTCTGTTGGTGCAAACGTATGCAGCTGCACTTCTGTTAGTCTGCCCCAGAGGGCAGCCGTGGCTACATGACCACAGTGTATGGAGTGAATGTAAAATTGTCTCAAGCACCATACAAATAATGTCCTTCCATCCTTTTGAAAGAAGACTTCAGAAAATCCCAACTCACGACCAATATAAGGCTAAAACTGATGTAAATTTAACTAGAATGAACGTTTTGTCCATTTTATTTGTTCTCATTCAGTTGTATTGTTGTCTGTGAAGGCAGAACATATGTAACTGTCAGTCAGATGAAAGACAACAAAGATTTTGTGAGATACTGTGACTACCTGTGTTTGAATATTGCTCTAACAATAATTTAGTTATATAGTGTGCTGTCTGAACTGACAGTATTCGCATTAAGCAACGTTGAACCATTATCTAAATAGGTGGGTCAAGGGGGTGTAAATGGCTGTGCAGGACAAACCAAACGAGGGACAGGAGCTCACTCTAAATTAGTAGTAACTACTATCTCTATGGATTCCAAATATACCCAAAACTCTGAAAGTCTTTAGTTTAATCATTTGTTAACAAAATAAATCCACACTTTTACACCTGGCTTTATCATCATTCACAGCAGGTCATTTTGGGCTTTCGTGAGCTGAAAATGTAATCTTTCCATGAGTGAGTGTGATCAGAGTGCAGCCGACAGGCTCGTGGTCAAGGCTGCAGCACAAAGGCAGAACAAATCAGCCAAGAACAAATGGGTGTGCATTTTTCTGACCCCACACACTGCTTTTTCATAATTATTTCAGCTTATCTGCATACAGAGGGCTACATTCACGTTTTTCCTTATGAAGCATGTTCATAACAATTAATTTATGCATGGGTAATGGTCATTAAAGAGGATCAGGAAATGAGACATGTTGGATGTCTTTTCTAACCATATTGTAATTTAGACTGGTATTGTGTTTTTGGGCTTTGCATACAATAAACATATAATGCATAGACATGGTCTTTGTATTTTTAGTGTTTAGTACGGCATGACCAAAAGTGTTTGAAACATCATTTTATGCTTTCATATATAATCAAATCATTTTAAGTCTGAAAAATGGCCAACATTGCTGATATGTTTAGCAATAATATCTAAAATGTTGGTATATTAGATATATATGAGAAATTCATGCTTTGGATCATTTTATTATTATATTTTTTATGTAGTTAGTAATGAGATAACTTTTTTTTTAAATGTTGGCTAGTTTTTTTTAAGATCCAAGATAAAAAAAAAAGAAAGTAAAGATTTAAAATATTTTTAAATCCAAGAAAGGAAAGTTTGGAGCCTGTAAGTGCTACCAAAACATAGATGCTGTTCAATAGTGTAAAGAAAACCTTTTTTCAAGAAAATGAGCGTTAAAGTTTGAAAACATCTGAGCATGTGCAGGACCTGCTGCCCCTTCTCCACTTGTGGAGATTCGCTGAAAGGAAATTACTATAATTTGACTTCATATTAATGTCAGAGATGTGACGTATGACACGTGAATACAAATCATGCCAACATTTGTGAATGGGAAAGCGTGGGTGAAGGTGATGGACCATGGCGCATCACTTCTGGAATTTCTTCAAGTCACCAGTGACAAAAAAGTCACAAAATAAACATATCAAAGGGTGACTTTGGCCTTTTTTGTACTCTGTTATTAAAACTATGATGTTAATGGAAAAAAACAAGCTAAAAATGTCAACATTGACCACTGTGTAAAAAATGATATTTCCACCTGTTCCACGTGTTTCGCCTTAAGCATAAAACATCAAAGCTCAAATAGACTGGGTTGATCGGCAATATTTGAAAATTGCATCTATGATGGATAATCACTCTATGATATTTAGCCTCCACAAACATGTTACTCATACGCACTTGCTTATCATGTTTTTTGCTTTGGTTCACAGCACCATATATTAACTGACTTGGGCAACTTCAGGTGAAGAGGCCTGTCTCGCTAAAAAACATGCAGTTACATAAACCAAACCGTCTACGAAAATAAAGCATCTCCTATGACTTAAAGTACCTCATGTGTGACAATACTTGCATCAAAGCTGTCACCATGGAGATGAGCTGGTGATGTCCCACTCCCACAAGTCAAGTCTGAGGAGAGGAGTCACAGGATTTACACACGCCAACAAGTCAAAGTCAATGCTTTTTAATGCCCAATCACAATCCTTATTTAGTTCTATCCCTATCCCTAACCCTAGTTTTTTTTTTCTGTAACACTGTAGTTTTAATGGCAGAGCAAAAAAAGGCCAAACTCTTTTTTCAATGTTTTTTGATGATGTTTGTTAACGAGTGAGCCGAAATATATCAGAAAATCACAACAACAGTGGGGCGCGCAGTCGTCTTTCCTACGCTTATCTATTCACAAATGTGGACACATTTGGTATCCAAGTGTTATAAGTAAGGTGATCGAGATGACTAGAATTCAAATCATTCATGGTCAATCACGGTCATTTCCTTTCAAAGAAACAGCTATGGCAAAAATATTCAGAGCATCATGCGCAGACATTGTAAATCCTAAAGGCTTATTTTCTCCAAATAAGGCTTTCATTACACTTTTCCTTACAGGCTCCAAATTGTCAAGTCCCAGACTTAAGAATAATTGACTATTTATTTTTCATTTAGAACCCCTAAAACAAGGCACAAATTGATTTTTTTACAGACTTCCTTCATTAACTACCTTTCTAACTAAAACAAAATAAAACAATACAATTAAACCCGTGCTTTCCAAACGTGTGTCACAAGTTCCTCAAATTGCTACTCAGTAGGCATTTTCTATTCACTCCATACTCGGTTGCAGTAAGCAATTGTTGTAGCCACAGCTGCCCGAGAGTTGACTGACAGAAGCGATCTGCACCAACGGCCACTCCCACCACTGACTCACAGAACTACATACACCAACCCTATTGTTCATGTATTGTGTATCTGTCAATAAGGAAGTGTAATAATATGTCAAACCAGGGAAAACTAGGTAGATAAAAATGGTTAAGGCTCACGTAGTGCATTATGGATTGGCAACCCTGTGCCCTGTGAGAGCGTGTGCAGAAAAGGCTGAGGTGCACATCCACTCCCCGGGTGTTGTTTGCTCGAGAAGCTTCATGAAAGTTTAATCAGGGCTAATTTTCCAAAGCAAAATGAAACACTCTCCTCAAACCACAGCAGAGGTGACTGCAGGTCAACGATCAAAGAGATCCAAGTGCACCTATTCTGAGACGGAGTGCGAAGGTCTGCAATTTCCTTCTTCTTGATTTTGTAGAGGTTTGCTAAAAACTGCTACAAAGGGTTACAAAGGTAGCAGCAAGTCATAGGTGAGACGGTGTAGGGTAAACGGGAAAAACAAATAAATGTAGATATCAATTTGAAACGGGCTGTAGATTACTAATAGAAATATATGAAGAAAAAATGTGATTCAAGTAAAATTAGCTATATTTTTCAGGTACAAATTTAAGGGTTTATTTTGTTTGATATTCTAGTTTCTGCAAAGGGTTTTGTTTAGTTTTTGAGTTATGAGTTAAAATAAATCTGTAAAGATTTAAGGCAAGACACTGCAGGTGAATAGGAAACATTTTTAATGTAAAGTTACCATTTTGAAACTTTTGCCATAGATTTCGGACATGAATATGAGAAAAAATGTATTGTAAGTTTTGTGTAAGTTTTGTTAAGTTTTTATATAAAAAACAAGGCATTTTAAGCCTAAAAAATCCAAAACATTCCAATATTTTTGGTAATCTTGAGCCAGGTTTAAATATATGAATTTATTTTGAGGATATATTAGTTACAAAGAGATTTTCAGAGGGGATTTTTGATAACTTGTTTAGTTTTAAAATAAGCTTTGTATTAGTGGAAAAATATGTAAAAAAATATATATAAAAAAATAAATAAAAAATAATCAAATTTCGCCTTGTTTTTTTTTTTTTTTTAAACTCAATAAATCCGGTCACTCTATAAATCCTCCAAAAACATAATTATTGTTAAGTCCAAGAATGGAAAGTGTGGATTCTGTAGGAGCTATTTAAGTGCAAATATTGTTCAAGTTTTGTAACATCTGCAAATGCGCATGTATTTCTAGATTTTCTAGATTGGTAGATTGAGATATTGAGCAAAATGTTCAAAAACTTGTAGCTGAATGTGTTTTGGATCATATGTTTTGTACTGTCAAGAAATTTGCGGCATAAAAGATCAAGAAATGTAATTATTTTTTAGGAATTTGCAAATAAGATGCCGACTGTTCTCAAAGTTAATAAAGAACGAAATATTGTATAAGCAGCATTTCAGTAGTACAAGCTCCTGAATACTGCTGTATACGCCAAAGTACCATAAACCATAAATACTTGCAACTCATTGCCCAGTACAGTGAGTTTGATCATTTTCTTGAATTTAAGCCCAAACTTCCCGAGTCTATCCCAGATGTGGTGAGATTTGTGGCTGACAGAACGGGCAGACACATTTAATATTTAGAGCAGCTGCCAGTGTCACGTTTTCCCGCGGCATTGAGGCGTACAGTGATTCAGCCCTGACTGCGGGCAAGGAAGGCGCACCAGAAAAACAACAGCATCATTGCCATTTAGTTTCTGTGACAAATGTTACTTTTAATGCCTATGGATAGGAGAAAATTCGATGCCATTGAGAAGGACAGCGTCCCCTTTGAAACTGCTAATTTAATTTAATTTATCTGAAAAAATAAGTTTTATAAGTTTTGTTTTTTGTGGAATATGTAAAGGAAAATTAAGAGATTAGACCTTTTCCGTTTTAGTGGCACTGCCGACAAGGCATCTACAGCTTTTATTCTGTCCCTATTCATTAGCATGGGAAGTACATCATGCCAGTGGGTGGGGGGTGACCAAATGCCGACAAAATGAGTAGTACAACTTTAATGAGCATATGTTTGTGTTACCTCTCTCTTGATGTCAGTCAATCCATGGACTCATCACATCCTTGTATTTCCCTCTCTGTTGTGAGCTGCCTTTAGGCCCAGACAACAAGATAATGCAGTCTAATACTGTTTGGGCAAGAAATGTTGTCAAAACGGTGAATGTTCCTGATGCTGCCCACACAGCGTTTGACCGAGCTGCCAATTCTGCGTAATGACATTACACAGACGCTGTGTGTGTTGTGGCTTTATGCTCATTATTAGTCTAGTATAACTGTGGGTTACCAAAATGCTCATGTTGTTTACGATAAGAGGCTAAGACGAGGCAGTTCAGGTCCAGCGGTCTTTACTGCAGGCTTCACCATTGTACGACTACGCACACCCGTCCTTTATGACAACACCACCTAGTGGTCAGGATCTTACAGTACACCACAGCGCTGCGCTGCAATGGATTTAGGTTTAATCAATAAGAAAGACTTGGCGTACACAGAGTTTGCATAGATTTTAAGTAAATCGCCGGACAAAAATGTTTTATGGTGCAGCCCCAGGTCCAGACTGGGAGTGCTGCAGCCCCCACTGCCTCCCCCTTCACACGTCTATGTCCCTATTGTATATTATTATTGATTAAAATGCTGTCTACGTTGTGGTTTTGTAGATTATGCGTGTATGTCTATCAGCCGTGGTGCATTTTCATGGTTCATTCAACACAAACTTACCTACTAGCTGCTATTGCTAACAATGTTGTACGTTTGAAGTATTGTTTTAAGTGTGATGACCACCCAGAGCTATTCACCCACCTTGACAGAGGAAAAAACAGTTCATCCATGAGCAGTGACCTGAAATGTTCGTGAGAGAGATTTTAGAACGTTTTATGTCTCACATGAAAAAAAGATCCAATAATCTGTTAGTCTGGCTAGCCAGACTAATCTTTTCTATTTATTCTAAATGGAAGACTAGTCTGGAAACACATGGCAAGACGAGACGTGATCGTAACACGTGCAGAAGGACCAAGGACCAATCAGGAAAAACGAGGCAAATGTGATGACACAGCTCTTGTAGGGTAGGGTTTAGAGCTTCTTCTTGTTTTGATTTTAGGGCGATTTCGAGGCTACAGACGGCGTAAACTTTAGCTGTGTTATTGTCGCCATCATTTGTTTGGATGCGCATCACGTCATATTAAAGACTACAAAAACTACAAGGGTACGTAGCATCATGCTCGATCTGTGCTTGTGCTATGATTGGGACGGTTTTCTGAACATTTTAATTTGTCACTTCCATTTTGCAGTCTACTGTGCGTGACGATTCCCACTTTCTTTCGACAAGGAAGAAATGGGTCTGGCTGGCCAGGCTAAGAATCTGTAACTTCCACCAGAGAGTCAAGTAATTGTACCTAGAAAGGGGTGGGGCCTTGGTGCAAATCTATACAATTAATTTAGCCATGTAAAATAAAGTGTTGTTTTGTTTTTTTTTACTGAGGAAAGCAGTTGGTTTTTTGACACTTATCTTCTTTGAATTCACTTTATGACAGAGTGTGCCAATGTGTTTGACATTGAATTTCAAAACAAGTACAAAGCATTTGATTGCTCCAGTTGAACTTCTGATTGACATCTGGAAGGAATAATCTTTCACACAGCACATAAAGGCAGCGTAACATATGGGACTTTGGGAAAGCCTGGTGTGGTACTTTGAGCCGACAGGGACAGATTTCTCTCACTGAGAGACTGAAGAACTCGTTTGTCTCTGACGCCAGAGCTATCTAAATCAGGAGTAGGGTTTTTAAGACAACATGTTGGTTTCCCGGAGGCACAGTAATATCCGTTTTTCAAGTGGTGGCTAAAGTAAAAGTAAAGATACCTTCAGGTCAAATATTACTCCAATGACAGTAAAAGTTGCAAGGTCACATTTTTAC
>JAADKR020016696.1:0-12409 GCA_011763505.2 Lythrypnus dalli | reverse complement strand
CACACACACACACACACACACACACACACACACCCACACACACACACGCACGCACGCACGCACGCACGCACAGATACACACACCTACACCCACACACACACACACCTTTCTATGTTGAATTTCTCATTTTTCACGTGCACTCCCCGTGACCCCTGTAGTGAAAAAAAAAGTTAAATCCGATAACACTCTGAAGAAGGTAAAATTTGGCCTTAAAACTAGTAAAAAGTCCTCCCAAACTCTCACCAATGCACTCCTCTCCTCATGCACGTTCCGTGCACGTACATATGCCCCCATTGAAAAAATTTACATTGTTATCGTATCAGTTTCAGTTTTGACGCTCCTATATGAAAGTCGTGCATGTCAGTGACACGGGACTTCCACCATGACATTATTGGACGTTAGTGCTTTCCGAAAATATATAGTTTATCGTCCTTGTATTTTAGGTTACATTGTTATTGTAAGAAATGTTTTTCTTATTATTCTTTTCTTTTTTTCTTATTTTTCTTTTATGCCGACGCAATTTTCACCCAGTGAACATATGTGAAAACATATGTGTGATTTTTGCCCAAAATTAAAACTCGAGCCGACACCCGTTTTGTATATTTCCAATTTTTGAATTTCAATTTTTTTTTTTTAACATTGCGAGATAGGAACTTGCCAAAAATGAAATGTTGTCGTAGAATCACAAACCTGGCATCAAGACGTGCGACATGACAAAATGAGCAAAAAATATTATTACGCGCCATTTTGGATGTCGGCCATTTTGAAGCGGGATTTTTCAGTTTCAGTTTTTATCGAAACAAGTTCAAATTCGGGGAATATAATCTAGAGAAGTGCAGCTTCAAAAGTTATCCCTTTTTAAAAAGATATATTATAAGGTGCCATTGCAGCGAAGCTGCAAACTTTGCATAAATTTAGCGTTCTCACCAAAACAGCCCATGTTATCCTAATGGGAAAATTTCACCCAGTGAACATATGTGAAAACTTTTTTTTTTGCCCAAAGTAAAAATTCCAACATTTTTTTTTCTCCAATTTTTGAATTTCAAAATAATGGCGCGTTTTTATCGAAACAAGTTCTATTTCGGGGAATATAATCTAGAGAAGCATAGCTTCAAAAGTGATCCAGTTTTAAGAAGCAATGTTTTATGGTGTTTCTGCAGCGAAGCTGCAAACTTTCCATAAATTTAGCGTTTTCACCAAAACGGCCCATGTTATTCTAATGGGAAAATGGTCAACCTCTGAAATTTGCACCAATTGCTTATTCTTTATATGCACAAGGCCAACTAAACCTGAGCGCGGAACGCTCAGCATTCTTAAAAAATCCTTACACTTTTCAAGGACTAAAATGACGCGTTAGCGCCCCCTACCATAACAAAAATGCAGTGCAATAGTAATATTTTCACATAGCATAATATGCAAAGACAGTGGATATCATACGGCAATGTAACATTAGGGGGACAAAGGGCGCGAAGCTTTGAGCAGGGCGGGCGAGGGCCGCTGATTGCCGCTTGCAGCTATATTTGTTGTTGTTGTTGATGATTCTTTGCATGTTTATGTTATTTATGTTAATAACTAGTTAGGTATTTTGTTTACAGTGTTAAAATATATCAAATACAATTTGGTAATGATTATTGTTGAAATATGTGTTTTTTTTTTTTTTTTAAGTTAAGAGCACTTAAACCAGACCGGTCAAATCTGACCGGGAACACAAAATTAAGTGGGGCAAAACGAACATAATCGGAGGGTTAAAAAGCTTAGTAGGAATAGGTTCTAAAAGGCAAGTTGACGTTTTTGAAGACATAATAATTGACGTTATGTCTGCCTCATCAACAGTTCTAAAACAATCCATAGTGTTAGAAGAGACTGGTTCCAGAACTAGATTTCTCTCGGGGCTAATAGTAATTTTGTCTCTGATGGTTAAGATTTTATCATTAAAGAATGTAAGAAAGTCCTCACAGCTGAAAGTCACTGGGATAGAGGGGTCTAACGTATCATGGCTGTCATGGGTTGTCTTTGTTAGTCTTAGCTTCCTATGGACTCGGGGCTGTTCTTTTGCAGAAAACTAGCGGTACAGTGGCATGCACATCTCAAGCAATGAGCACCACAGAGCAGCGTTATGCACAAATCGAGAAAGAAGCACTTGCCACAACGTGGGCTTGGGAGAAATTCGTAAAGTTTCTGGTCGGAAAAGACTTTCACATTTAAACTTATCACAAACCTCTTGTCCCACTGTTGGGCTCAAGAAATCTGGATGAACTTCCTCCACATTTTCAATTTTGAAAATGCATCTCATAAGATTTTCATTCACCATATCACACATGGCCGGATAGGAGATCGCAACAGTGGATGTTTTATCAAGAGCACCAGTAGCATGTTCAGAGGAGCAACTACGCAAGGAGGAGATCAACATATGCACTGACACATACACCGACACCGTTGTAGCAATCCTCCCTGCAACTGAAGAGACTCTAAGAAACACAAACTGACCAGGACAACATGAAATTTTGCAGCAGCTCAAGCAGTGGGTGGCCAGACAAGTTTTCAGGTAAAAAGACTTTTCAACCATATCTACCTTTTGCAGGTGAGCTGATTGTTCAAAATGGTTTGTTGTTATTCGGTCATAGACTTGTCATACCAAAAACACTCAGAGGTGACATACTGAATAAACTTTATGTAGGCCACTTAGGCATAACACAGTGCAGAGAGAGTGCTATGCAATCTGTGTGGTGACCAGGTCCTAGCAAGGAACTGGCTCAGAATTGTAAAACACTGGAAGTGATGCTATCTACTATGCCAATAGATGGTATGCACTCACATGACATTCACCTTGATGTTACGAGTGGGATGGAAACTGTATATGACTTAGGAAAGATGTAAGTTTCGGGACACATCATCAGTCGTGTGCCTTTGAATCTTAGGGTGCCTCAAAGGTGGCCAGCTACAGGATGATCAGGCCTGAGCTTGTGTCCCGTGCCCGCTACTTTTACTTTACCACTACCCATTACTTTTTACCCTGGAATCTCAAGTGTGTGTGGGTATGGGGGAGGAGGGGTGGGGGATGGGAGACAGGTTAGTGTGTGGGCTGTGTTGCTGTTCTATGAACCCAGCAAGAGTCCTTCCGTTTGATCCAAATCTGACTGCTTCTTTCGGCCGCCTCAGTGAGACTCATTGAGAACTGTGACACATGTGCCCGTGGACTTTCCTTCCAGACCATGGTGTACAGTAGGTGTAGAAATGTTTCAGTTTGGTAAAAAATATCACTATTGTTGAGGTAGCCAAGCTTTCATGTTCTACTTCAGATACTGTTATTGACCAATGTAAGTCTATTTTTGCTAGAAATGGTATATCTGAAGTAGTACGGTCAGACAATGGTTCACAATTTGCATCTGAAGCTTTCTGTAATATTGCTCAAATGTGGGGTTATTCACATGTTACATCAAGTCCACACTTCCCACAGAGTAATGGGGAGGTGGAACATGCGATCAGAACTATCAAAAGTTTATTAAAGAAATCCAGTGATCCTTAATTAGCTTTAGTGGCTTACCGTGCCTCACCATTAGCTAATGGCTATAGTCCAACTGAACTGTTAAAACTGAACTGAACTAAAACAAAAGTTGAACTACAGAATGACAAACGACACAGAGCTCACAACATGCCCTGCTTACAGCCTTGAGACCATGTATTGGTCAAGGACATGCAGCAGAGAGTAACTGTGGTGTCCACAGCAAGCACACCCAGATCCTATATTGAAAACACCAGGCGGCAACCTTCAGAGAAACAGGTGCCATCTTTCACATAAACCTGTAGCTACCGAACCGCACATCACTGTCCCGGATAAGTCTGAAAACGAACCTGCAGAGACTGTGAATGGACCGGTCTCACCTGTCGTACTCCCCGACTCTAACCAGCCATCATCAGAGTCTGAGAAACGCTATCAAGCTCGAGTCAGAAAACCACCTGAGTACCTTAATGACTATGTAACCTGAGTTGACTTCAGTTTGGGGCAAAATAATCCACGCTTTCGGTTTCCCTGTATGCTCCCATGGGATGGGATGTTTTGGTTTTACTTGAATTTGGCTGTGCCCTGTCTCTGTTTAACAGGTTTCTATGTGCCAAATAAACAATAGAACACCCTTGTCGTCTGTCTTCACAGTCCTCACTCCTGACATATTAACCTTTAAGTTTTTAACATTGTTTTTTGTCGAAGAATTGTCACAGACACAGGCCCCTACCCATTTTGGTGTCCTCAGCAGAAATGTATGTATGTGCCCTCCTCCTCAAAGAGCTAAAAAAACAAAACTGGGACAAGGGCAGTAGAGTCTATAGAGTCTCTAGAGTCTGACAAACTTGTCTCTTGCCAATGAATACGAGGCTGTGTTTGTAAGTTGCACTAATAAAACAGTGATATAAATGTTGTACAATGGCATGCAATCACCGTAGCCTGATGACCTCGGACGCACAGTGCACACTTGTATAGTATTCTGCACTTTTCCTTGGTGGTGTTTCCCCTGGTGAATGGGAAGGAGGAGGGTGGATTCTGGGAGTGGAGGGGGGGAAGTGGAGCGGGGTAAGCATGGAAGGTCGGGTATTGAGGAAAGACAAGAAAGAGAGGGGTCCAAAATGGTGAGACTTGATGAAGATGAATTCAAAGTTTTAATTACATTTTGTGATGGTATTAAGAAGGTCCCCAACCCACACAAGCTATCCTCAGAAATCCGAGACAAAATTGGGGAAGTCCTACATACCAAGATGTTGTCTAATAGAAATATATTAATCTTTTGTAAATCTGAAGCCCAGAGGGCGAGAGCTATGAAGCTCAAAAAGTTGGATAATCGAGCAGTTTCAGGATTTGTTCCAGGGCTCAGTCAAGAGTCTAACCAAGGTTCAAAAGGAGTCATTTCCATTGACCCAGATATTTCTGAGGGTGATCTTCTCAAAACCCTGAAGGGAGGAGATGTTGTGGGAGTGAAAAGGTTTAAGACCAGGAAATAAGGAGCTGAAGAAAACAGCACTGCAGTGCTTGTTATATTTAAGGATGAGACGCTCCCCCAAAGAGCTACTCTGGGATTCATGGTTTACCATGTTAAGTAGTAATGGTAAATGACTTCAATTTATATAGCGCTTTCCCACCTACAATAGGCACTCAAAGCGCTTTACATCAAGCAACCACTCACCCCAGTGTGTGCAGACACTGGAGGCAATGAGGGTGAAGTGTCTTGCCCAAGGACACAACGACAGTATGCGCCTGTGGAAGTGGGGTTCGAACCGCCACGATTATAAACGACTATAAGACGACCTGCTCTACCATCTGCGCCACTGTCACCCCATACGGTTAAACCGCATGTGCGCCCTCCTCTGCGCTGGTATAAATGCCAGAGGTTTGGCCATGTTGCGGCAGTGTGCAGAGGTGAGGAGAGGTGTGGGAAATGTGGTAAAGCACATGATCAATCTCTGTGTGCTACTGATAATGTTAAATGTTGTAACTGTGGGGGCAGCCATGTGACGGCTTTCAGAGGATGCGTGGCTCTTATCCAAGCCCAACAAGTGGAGCATGTTAAACAGTCAGAAAGCATCATATATGCAGAGGCTGTGAGGCGAGTCAAGGGCTTTGGAGGTGCTGACCACCAGGGGACGCCCTTTGCTGCCGGTTCAAATGAGGCCACTGCTTCTGTGCCAGACAATCTTCTTGTAGTAGATAAAACTGCTTTTCTTGCTTGTATGGTGGAAATGCTGTGGGCAGTAAGGCAGGTGAATACGTCAAGTGATATTAAAGTGATCAAGGAGGCCCAAAGGTTCTTAGGAGTGGATGTAGCTCCAGAGCACTTGAATATAGCCCATGTTCATAGGGGTTCAGGGGTTCCACAGGGAGGTTCTCTAGGGCAGATTTAAATGTTCCTTATTTTGCAATGGAATGCTCGTAACCTCATTGCAAATGGGCAAGAACTTAAAAAATATGTGGATGAATTAATGTATAAACCCGATTACAAGAGACATGGCTAAAACCATGCCTGGATTTTATTATTCCTAATTATCAAAGCGAGAGGCTGGACCGTCCTGATAGGCCAGGTGGGGTATGTGCAATATTCATTAAAGAAGGGGTTCAATATCAAAGGTTTTCTTTAGACACTCAGTTGGAGTGTGTAACCGTTCACATTGGGATATTAATGTTGTAAATATTTATAATCCATGTTTGCACCTTAGCACTAGCACTTTAAATTAAGTTATGCAGTCAGTTGCAGCACCAGTATTGTGGGTAGGAGATTTTAATGCACATAACCCACTCTGGGGCAGTGGTCAACGGGATTGTAATGGTAAGGTGGTTGAGGATTTTATTGATTTAAATGGTTTAGTATGTTTGAATCATGGCAGGCCCACTCGTTTGGATATGAGGTAGGTAGGTTTTCTTGAATCGATTTAGCTCTGGTTTCTCCAGCATTAGCAAGGAGAATGGGATTGCCCAGATTCTAGTTCAATTGGGAGTGACCATTTCCCAATTATTTTAAAGTGTAGTGATAATTTGTTGAAGGAAGATGTTGATAGGCCCAATGCTTTTAATTTTAGTAAAGCAAAATGGAGGGAATTTGTGTAAGGGTGTAATGGTGATCTGGATCATGTAAATGATAGTACTGTGGATGGGTGGTGGGATAGTTGTAAGTTGAGGGTGGAGACAACAGTGGCAGAAGTTTGGTCTGCAGTGCATCGTATGGGAGGGACGTGTGGGCGAAGGATTATTCTTGTGTTGGAGTGTAATGGGGAAGAAGCCTTATGTGACAGCCAGAAAGCAAATCTGATGGCCAGGAAGTTCCAGGAAGTGAACTGTGGAGACAATTTTGGGTTGGAGGGGATCAGACAGAGGAACAAGACAGAGAATAATCAGGGTTATAAACTGGAGGTTCATAGTGATAATTCAGACCCTGCTATTGTTTTTTTCATTAAAAGAATTGCAGAATGCTATTGATAGTGGTAAGGATGGGTTAGGGTATGAAATTGTTAAACGACTTGATGAGGAGTGTTTGCATGAGATTTTAGCTTTGATTAATCATGTGTGGGAAAAGGGAGAGTTACCAACCTCTTGGAAGCTGGCAGTTGTGGTTCCTATTTTAAAACTAGGTAAGGAAGCCAAGAATCCAGGGTCTTACAGGCCAATAGCATCAACATCAGGCATGTGCCAGATTATGGAAAGAATAGTAACTGATAGATTAGTGTACAAGTTGGAGAGGGAGGGACACGTTTCCAAATTACAAAATTGTTTTAGGCTGGGGCGAGGAACTATGGACTCTGTTTTGTTACTGGACTCAGAAGTGCAGAAGGCACTTGTAAACAAAGGGGGGGAGTAGCAGTATTTCATATGACATAGAGAAAGCATATGACATGTTACGGAGAGAAGGTCTAGTCATTAAATTGGCGGCACGGTGGCGCAGCGGTTACCATTTGTGGTTCACAGCAAGAAGGTCCTGGGTTCAATTCCCACCCTGGACGGGGCCTTTCTGTGTGGAGTTTGCATGTTCTCCCCATGTCTGCGTAGGTTTCCTCTGGGTACACTGGTTTCCCCTACCACCAAAAACATGTACAATAGGACAGAATAAATGTATCAATTGTAATAAAACCTGAAAAGTGTCTTTGAGCATATGGAAAAGCGCTATATAAAATAATTGCATTATTATTATAAATGCATTATTAAATTGTATGATGCTGGAATACGAGGTTGTATGTTGAACTGGATAAGGCTTTTTGGCAAAAGCAGAGAATCCAGGTTAGGGTAGGTAAGGCTCTTTCTGAGGTTCTGGAGATTGATAATGGAACTCCACAAGGAAGCGTGATCAGTTTTTTAACATAATGATTAATGACATATTTGATAACATCGGTGGAGGGTTTGGACTCTCTTTGTTTGCTGATGATGGTGCAATTTGGAACAGGGGTCGTAACATTCCTTTTTTATTAAAGAAAATGCAGGCAGCTTTGAATAAGGTAGCTGAGGGGGCGGGAAAATGGGGGTTTAATTTATCTGTTGAAAAAAGTAAGTATGTAATATTTGGATATAAACGTAAAAACGGTCGTTCAGTGGGTTTTAGTTTATACAAGTCTGTGTTAGAAAGGGTTAAAATATTCAAGTCTCTAGGAGTGCTGTTTGATGAGCTGTTAACATGGAAAGCCCATGTGGAGAAAACAGTAACTAACTGTGATAAAGTTATAAATGTTATGCATTGTCTGGCACGAAGCAGTTGGGGTGCAGATAAAAGTACACTTCTCATGATTTATCGAGCAATGGTTAGATCTTCATTTGACTATGGTTGTTTAACATTTGGCAATGCAGCAAAGGTGACCCTTACAAGACTGGATGTTGTGCAGGCCAAAGCCCTGAGGGTGTGTTGTGGGGCAATGAGGACTACCTCTATCCCTGCCCTTTTAGTGGTGTGTGGAGAGATGCCTCTGAGTCTAAGGCAGGTAAAACTAGGCAGTATGCTGGAAGAATTCAAAGCCAAGAACAGAGTAACCCAGTGAGGCATCTGCTGGAAGTATGCTGGGAGTCAGCAAATGGGGGTAGGCAAGGGTCTTTTATTAACAGACTGTGGGCTGAGTCACCAGAGATGCGTGTTGATATGTCTCCGAGAGTGGAATGGACCACTGTCCCCCCATGGTTGCTCCCAGACCCTGGAATAGACTGGGCCGTTAAAGAAATTCTTAAAGAGAAGGGCAAGGGAAATCCTGTAGGTGGGGTCTCAGAAATTATCACTGAGCACTGGAGTGGGCACTTGGTAATCTACACTGATGGATTTGTGGATCCGATCAATCACAGAGCGGCCTTTGCTGTGCACATTCCTTGGCTTGAGTGAGGGTTACAGACTTCCAGATAATGTGTCTGTTGTGTGCTCTTGAGTGGGTGGGTAAAATTGGATCTTGCCATGCCTTAATTTGTTCAGGTTCATCATCTGCATTAATGGCTTTGGAGGCTGGAGTGTCACGGGTGCGGGCTGATTTAATTTTGGAAATTTTAACTGCTCTAAAAAGAGCTGAGATGCTGGGCGTGACTGTGGCTTTCATGTGGGTACCAGCCCATGTGGGAGAGTTGGGCAATGAGGTTGCAGACATGACTGCCAAGCAGGCTTTGAAGCAAGATTTTATTAGTATTAATACAACAATGGGTTTTTCAGAACATTGTAGTGTGGTATCCCGGAAGTTATTGGGTCAGTGGCAGCAAAAATGGGACTCAGAGAAGACACGGAGGCATTATCACACAGTGCAGAGAGATATTCGAGGGGGAGACACCAGTTGGGGAAAAAGCAGGTTTGAGCAAGTGATCTATATGAGGTTAAGGCTGGGACGATGTGGCCTGGCCCCTGATCTCTGTTTGATTGGTAAAAGGTCAGATGCACTACAGGACCCTCTCAAAAAATTAGAATATTGTGATAAAGTTCTTCATTTTCTGTAATGCAATAAAAAAAAACAAAAATGAAATCAACTGAAATATTGCAAGCCTTTTATTATTTTAATATTGCTGATTATGGCTTACAGCTAAAAAAAAACTCAAAAATCCTATATAAAAAAATAGATTATTTCCTCAGACCAAGTTAAAAACTAGAGTTTTACAACAGCAAAAAAAAATCAAACATTTGAAAATGTGTGTGAATGCACTCAGTACTTGGTTGGGAATCCTTTTGCACGAATTACTGCAACAATGCGGCGTGGCATGGAGGCAATCAGCCTGTGGCATTGCTGAGGTGTTATGGATGCCCAGGATGCTTCAATATCGGCCTTTAGCTCATTTGCATTGTCGGGTCTGGTGTCTTTGAGCCCACATATTCTCTATGGGGTTCAGGTCAGGGGAATTGGCAGGCCAATCGAGGACAGCAATACAGCAATACCATGGTCAGTACACCGGTTACTGGTGGTTTTGCCACTTTGGGCAGGTGCCAGATCATGCTGGAAAATGAAATCGTCATCTCCATAGAGCATGTAGTACTCTAAAATCTCCTGGTACACAGCTGCATTTACTCTGGACTTTATGAAACACAGTGGACCAACACCAGCAGCTGACATGGCTCCCCAAACCATTGCTGGCTGTAGGAACTTCACACTGGATTTCAAGCAACTTGGATTTTGCTCCTTTCCAGTCTTTCTCCAGACTCTGGGGCCTTGACTACCAAATGAAATACAAAACTTGCTTTCGTCAGCAGTCAGATCAGCAGCCTTCCCCATACTTGTGATTTAGTTTGCTGAACTAAATTTGAGTGTTTTTCAAGGCCCAGGAAACCCTTGCAGGTGTTTCGAGTTAATTAGACGTGTCAAGTAATCAGTTGAATATCCTACTGGTATACTTTTTCATGATATTCTAAAATTTTGAGATAGGATCTTTGAGTTTTCATAAGCTGTATGCCATAATCAGCAATATTAAAATAATAAGGCTTGCAATATTTCAGTTGATTTGTAATGAATCCAGGTATGACATTTTGAAAGTAAAGAACTTTATAGTAGAAAAAACTTAAATCTTCAACTGAACAGGGTTGGTTGAGTACAGGACGTTTCACTTCTTCTTGCAGAAGCTTCTTCCTTGCTCTTGGAAAAAGAATGGTTTGCCAGCAGAGAAATACCTCCTGTGGGGAGGAGTCAGGCTCCTGCCATGGTTGCCTATCTGTGACGTAATGGTTGATTGTTACATTAAAATTAGCATATCTATGCGCTGAGAACTACTCTTAAACTTGCCCTTTGACAGGTTGTTAACTCAAACAAAGGGCTTGTTATTCTCCTGTTTTCAATATATTACTGTAGATGGGGGGAAGAGCATGCCTTAATCCCCCACCTCTGTTCAAACTGGGTTTAAATTTCAAAAAGGCTCAATTTTGCAGTAACACCCAAACATTTACCAACAGTAGAATTTATAACTGCTGCTGAGTCGGCCATCAGAAATAATGAGTTGTCAGAGTCAGAAGCAGGTGACCTAAATACACAACTCCCAGCCACAAACAAAGCAATGTAGTTTATTCCATTCAGTGTCAGGATCAGTGCAGTGAGCAGTACCTTGGTGAAACTAAAAAACCTCTCTTTAAAAGAAGCAGTGAGCAGTACCGTGGTGAAACTAAAAAACCTCTCTTTAAAAGAATGTATCAGCATCACAGAGAGAACAGCAGTGGACCGCAGTCAGCAGTGCATCTGCATCTCAAAGCCACTGACCATACTTTTGATGACAAGGAGGTAAAAATCTAAGCTAAGAAGAAAAGATGGATTGAACGTGGCATTAAAGAAGCCATTTTTGTAAAGAAATTTAAACCCAGTTTGAACAGAGGTGGAGGATTACGGCATGCACTTTTTCCCCATCTCCAGTAATGTACTGAGAACAGGAGAATAACAAACCCTTTGTTTGAGTTAACGTCCTGTCAGAGGGCAAGTTTCAGAGTAGTTCTCAGGGCAGAGAAATGCTAATTTTAATGTAACAAACAACCATTAGGTCACAGATAGGCAACCATGGCAGGAGCCTGGCTCCTCCCCACAGGAGAGTTCTCCCTTTTATAAGGGTATTTCTCTGCTGGCAAACCATTCTTTTTCCAAAAGCAAGGAAGAAGCTTCTGCGAGAAGAACGAAACGTCCTCTACTCAACCAACCCTGTCCAGTTGACGATTTAAGTTTTTTCTACTATGACCACTACCTGGACGACTGAGAGGCTACACAAAATAAATAACTTTATCACAATATTCTAATTTTCTGAGACAGTCCTGTATGCTCCTGTGGAAAAGAGGAAACTGTTAAGAATGTCCTGATGGAGTGTGTCGCGGATAAGGAAGAGCGAGGACGCCTCTATAAAAGTTAGGCATCAAAAAAATCTCTTTAAAGACTCTTCTTGGATCAGAGTGCCACAGGGATGAAGTTGTGGCTGCTGTTACCTCGTTTATTTATCCTACAAAGCTCCACCTACGGATATGAGGAAATCTGCGAGTGCAGTACTGCAAGCAACCTGTGAAAGGCAGCAATGCGCCGAGTAAACGTAAAAGAAGAAGAAGCTCCAGTTTTCGAACCAGGTTAAGGATTGGCCACACAGGTTTAAATGATACATTGGGGAAAATAGGAAAGCATGAAACCGGAGAGTGTGAAATATGAAAAGAGCTTGAAACAGTCGAACATGTTCTAATGAGGTGTACAACATATAACAGAGAAAGAAGCATAGCCAAGAGGAAATTGAGAGCATTGAACAGACTTCATTAATGTCATGTGCCGGGCTGCTTCAAGTCCTTGACCATTGTTCCTGTCCCGAAGGAACCGAAGATCACAGGACTGAATGACGACAGACCGGTGGCGCTGACCTCTGTAGTCATGAAGTCGTTTGAGCGCTTGGATCTGCACCATCTCAAGGACATCACTGCCCCCCTCCTGGACCCGCTGCAGTTCGCCTACAGAGCCAACAGGTCTGTAGACGACG
>JAADKR020016513.1:0-12412 GCA_011763505.2 Lythrypnus dalli | reverse complement strand
ATCATTCCCCTGATGTGGTTGGGGATATGGTAGTGTTCCATAGCTACGTTGATAAGGTCATGAGGGATAGATCCGTACGCGTTGGCCAAGTCAAGCCAGACCACTGTTAAGTTGCCCTTAGTCTCCTTGGCCTCCCGGATCAACTGACTGAGGATGCCTGTGTGCTCCAAACACCCAGAAAATCCTGGGATGCCGCCTTTCTGGACTGATGTGTCGACATAGTTGTTCTTCAGTGGCCAGCCTCCTTGCCAGGACAGAGAAAAATATCTTACATTCAACACTAGAGAAAATAGAAATAGAAAAAAATAAATATATATACATATATACTAATTTGAATATAGAACATAGCTTAACACTTTTTTAAAAATATTTTTGTTAGTGCCTGGTGGTGTGCCTCGAGATTTTTTTTTTTCTATTGAAAAAGTGTGTTACGGTCTGGAGAAAAAAGTCAGGATCCAAATGCAGAATCAAAAAATGTTTTATTCTAATAACAATAAAACACCTTGTGGGGAAAAAAACAAAAGTACAAACTCAAAATCACCACTAGGGGAAAGAAAAATGTCTAGAAGGGAAAAAAGGGCTCACAAGAAAGCAAAAGTTACTTGTGTAACTACGGTTCTATGAATCCTGGATGACCGCCAGAGGCGGTGCTTTAAGCACTGAATGATCATCTTTGCGCATGCGCAGGTCGAGAATTAATATCAACAAAGTCACCTGTGACCCCCCAGTGAGTCACGTGAGTCTATATAACCACGTGACACCGGAAGCTCAGTCCCTTAACCTTCTCGCGAGCACCCAAGATTCCGAGGGACCAAACGCTCTGGCGGTCATCCAGGGTTCATAGAACCGTAGTTACACAAGGAACTTTCGTTCTATTTCATCCTTACTGACCGCCAGAGGCGGTGCTTTAAGCACTGGATGACACATGCCAACAAAGTCACGAGGAATCCAACTAGTGTGGGGAATATCAGTGGGAATGGTGGGAAGGCATAAGTTGTGCGCCAGCACATCCTGACCCAGGGGACTGGAATTGTCCGCCAGGGAAAACCAAAGGGGACAGTGAGTGAACACAAATAGGTCGACCTTTGCCCTTGCGAACATCTCCCAAATGTGCTCTACAACCTTTGGGTGGAGTCGCCTTTCCCCCGATTGAACACTGTGGCGCGACAGGAACTCCGCCATCACATTCTGTGGCCCCGGAATGTGCGTAGCCCTCAAACTTTGGAAGTGGGGAGCCGCCCACGAAAGCAGTTTCTGCGTCATCAACACCAGCCTCGGAGACCTGGTCCGCCCAAGTGGTTGATGTGATGGACGACAGTGGTGCTGTCGGAATGCACCATGCCATGCCTGTCCTGCAGAACTGGAAGGAAGTGGCTGAGAGCCAGAGGCACTGCCATCAGCTTCTAAACGTTGATATGGGCCCCACTGAGTACAGGGGACCACCGACCTTGAGCCATTTGACTCCGATATGTTGCACCCCCTCCTGTGGGTGATGAATCTGTGTGCACAACCTCTCGTCGAGACGGGAGAGAGCCTAGTGCAACACTTGCCAGCATCCATGGCCTGTCGAGGCATTGGGACGTGATGCGCAGCCTCCTGTACCTGTGTGCATGTCGGGAGGGGTCTAGGCAAAGACTGTTCAGCCACATTTACATGGGCCGCAGGGAGAATAATTCCAGGGGAACAACTGCGGAAGCAGCAGAGAGTTTCCCAAGAAGGCGAAGGTACAGTATGAAAGGCAATAGCCTGTCTGCCTGGAACAAACAAAGCATGTCCATGATGCTGTCGACCCTCTGAACAGAAGGACGAGCAGACATGGTCAGAGAGTCCAACGCCACTCCCAAAAAAACAGTCTGCTGTGTCTGAACCAAGTTACTCTTGGACGAATTCACCCGCAGACCTAGGCGCCCCACATGATTGAGGACAGTATGTGTGTCCTGAACAGCTTGAGCATAAGTGGGGGCGAAGATCAGCCAATCGTCCAGGTAAAGCAGCATTTTTAGACTGTCTGCCTGCAGTGGGGCCAGTGCAGCAGCAATGCATCTGGAAAACACCCTGGGCGAGAGAGAGAGGCCGAACGGCAGAACGCGGAACTGATAGTGGCGCCCCTGAAACGCGAACCGCAGGAACTGCTGGTGACAGGCAGCGATTGGTACATGAAAAAATGTGTCTTGTAAGTCGAATGACGTGAACCATTCGCCAGGAGGTATCGCCTGCAACATCTCCACGGTCCTGAGCATGCGAAATGGGAGTTTCTTTAAAAACGCATATACGCATTTTGGGCGTAAGTCGCCTGTTTTTTTCGGCACTAGGAAATACCTGGAATAAAAAACCCCTGCACCCCGTAGAGGGTCGAGGGGCACAATTGCACCCTTGTAAAGCAAGGTCGCAAGCTCTAACTCGAGTGCCCGACTTTTTACCGGGTCGTGGATAACAGTCCACTTCACCCAGCCGGAAACGGGTGGCCGATGGTGGAATTGAAGGCGGTAACCCCGCGTCAGTGTAGACAGCACCCAGGCATCTGGGGTGTCCTGAGCCCAACATTCCAACTGTGTGTGGGTAAAATATCCGACCGTCGGCGGCCTCTGGAGGGTCCGGGTGGGCGCTGGACAGTCCGGGCTGAACGTGAAGGTCTCGGGGCCGGAACCCTGTCAACCAGTCTCTGATTTTGGGCCAGTGTCGCGCGTTGTCTAGCTGGCGCACTCAAGGTCGATGACACCACAGAACTTCGAGGAGCACCCCGACGAGGCACACTGTGCTGTGGAGGGCGTCTGTGAAGACCGACAAGCTGTTCTGTAGTCTGGTTAGCTTGCACAGTACGTTGGAGCGCCTCAGTCGCAGCTGCACCAAACAGCTCACCTGGGACCACAGCAACACTCCTCAAGGTCCTCCAGCAGGGCTCCGTTAGAGGAGACTGAGCAAGCCATCCCTGACGGCAAGAAAGCGTCAGAGTTGAGAGGAGGTGACCCAGCTCCCTAGACATCAACGCAAAGGTTTGTAGTGAAGTGTCAAGCAAACTCAGCGTTGGCCCATCGACAACTGATGTCGAGAAACCCAGCAGAAAGTGGGACAGGGAGTTCCCCAACCGTCCCATACGTGCACCTGTATCATACAAACGACACAGTAGCTCGTCAGTTATGCGGCACTGGAAGTTCGGGCACAGAGGATTAGCCTGGAGTGTCTCTTCCGGGGACACAATCAGAGAGTCTATCGCCGGCTCCACAGACGGCATGTGGCCTAGGCATAGATGCCAGGGCCCTACCATCAGATGTCAAGCGTGACAGTTCCTTTGTATCAGTCCAACAGGCATGTAACTGCTTAACATATTCTGCAGACAGAGGAACTGCAAATGCAGGAGCAGGTCTCTGTCGTCTGAAAAAAGCACTCTCAGCGGCCACCAGTACTTGTGTACAGCTGAGGGACCAGAACCATCCTCGCTCCCTAGGAGACCAGCTGAGGCATGGGAATCAGACTCAGAAAACCTATAGTCCAAATCCTCAGAGCCCACTCGAAACAGGGTGTTTGACGCCGCAACAGGAATGGCATCCTCCTCACACACCGACCTCGTGTCGCAGTCGGCATGAAGGTCCACACAGCTGACACCAGTGTGCGGCTGAATATTCTGGAGAAGTGCCTTCATTTGGGCCAGCTCCGAAGAGAGGAAATCCACCTTATCAGAAAGTTTATTGTCAGACCCACCTTTTTTAGATTTTTTCTGTGGGATAAAAGAAACCATTGCTGCAGCCCAGCGCTTCAAAGCCTCAGTCTGGGCAGCAGGCAGCTGATCTGATTGTGCGTCAGCAGAAGGCTCAAGCTCAGCCATGCACCAACCGCACCGCTCTGGGCATGACAAAACAGTTGGGGCATGCTTCCTCAGTAAGACCGTCACGGAGGCGGAGGTGCTCGACACCCAAACAAGTGGGACACATATCATGCCCATCGTCCTGCTGAAAGGGCGCCAAACAAGCATAGCGGATGGCTATTAGGAAGGAGCTGATCGGTTAAAATATGTCAGGTCGGGCAGGGAACGCCACTAATGACTTGTTAGTAATAATTAATAAAACTTATTACAATAATAATAATAATTAGCCACACACAGCGTTAAAGGCCCTCGCCCCTGGCGCAAGTCCCTCCTTTGCAACCGCCCTAATGCTTGCTCGGAATGAAAACTAGAAGCGTAGATGTCAAAAGTTCGAGGGGTACGCTTTTGAAAGTTTGAGGTTCCGGCCAATATGGCCGACTTCCTGTGTATTTTAGGGCGGGGCCATAATGTGATTTTTTTACTGGTCCTGACCTGGTCTATGATCATGCCGAGCGAAATCGCTGTACGTTGACATTTTTTGTGGTCGGCCTCCTATAGGGCCTATTTGAGGGGGCGCTGGCGAGCCATCTTTCCATATTTTTTCTCACAGACAAAACTCAAAATTAGAGCTTGCGGAGTTCTAAGTTTTGGCTATTCTCACTTTCTAATCCCTGTTTGTTTTTATGCTGAATTCTTGCATTTTTGGGCTCCTGACGCAATTTTAATTAGTCCCTCATGGGCACTGCATGTCCCGAGCTCGGGCCTAGTAATAATAATGGAAACGAATTTTCGCCTATTATTTTTTAGGCAGAAAGACAAAAGCTAGAGTGATGCGTCTTTGATATGTTGTTGCCCATCCCAAAGAGGGCCCGTGTGATTTTTTTTTTTGAAGACTCTATCACACTCCGATTTGAGCATATTAATTTTTTAAGAAAGAAAATTGAGGGGGCGCCACTGAGTCATTTTTTTATTAAGAGGTTTCATATGGGTGTCGTTACGTCCAGCTCGCAATTGTGTACACGCGCTCTATTGGGAATGAAAACTCGAAGTGTAGATGTCAAAAGTACAAGGGGTACGCTTTTGAAAGTTTGAGGTTCCGGCCAATATGGCCGACTTCCTGTGCATTTTAGGGCGGGGCCATAATGTGATTTTTTACTTGAAGTGTTCTCTTTCGATATTTTTTATCGGTGACACAACTCAAAATTAGAGCTTGCGGAGCTCTAATTTTTGGGTATTCTCACTTGCAAATCCGTGTTTGTTTTCACTGTGAATTCTTGCCATGTTCGGCACACGCGGTCAAAACAAACTCAGAGCGCATCGAAAGTGTGCGGTCAGGCAATGTTAAACACTGGAGGAAAATACACAGAGCAGACACGAATAAAGCGTGCGCTCAGACAACGTGAAACAAAGGAGGAAATACACAGAGCAGACACGAATACGGCGGCTTGCAGTCAACAAAAAACAACACCAACACGGTGCGCTATTTGAAGCAACAATTGGTTGTCTCCAAGTAAACAGAAAAACAAGCGAAAAACGTTGTATTTTTAGCAACAAATGAACCAAGTCGAGCCAAATATGGCCGCTTAGTTATCACGGAAAAATAAACAATACTCACCCGCTCCAGGGACAGAAAAGAAAAAACACATGTGAGCAACGGTAGAAACCACTGTAGCGTCAACACGTACGCTGTTACGGCAGAGATAAACGCTTGTGCAGCCTCTGATGGGCGTTATATCAACGCAGCTTCAACGCTCAGGTCACGAGGCTACCAGCAACAAGCGAAACAAGTTTGTACAAAACACAACTCCACCTCGATACACCTGCGATGCGAGAAGAAGAAAGGGACTGAGCTTCCGGTGTCACGTGGTTATGTAGACTCACGTGACTCACCAGGGGTCACAGGTGACTTTGTTGATATTAATTCCCGACCTGCGCATGCACAAAGATGATCATTCAGTGCTTAAAGCACCACCTCTGCCGGACAGTAAGGATGAAATAGAACCAAGATTACTCTGGAAAATGATCAAAGAAGGTACAAGTACAGCAGGAGGCAGGGGGATCCACTGGAGAGTCAAGAACAAAGGTTTGGGCAGGAATCGTTTGGCACAGGTGAGGCCGGCTTAAGTACAAAGGTGATTGGAGATAGCATGCAGGTGCGGTTGATGAGTCCTGCTCCCCAGTGGATCAGCCCCGCCTCTCTGCACAGTTCTATGAGGGGAAAAGGAGAAAGGGATAGTAAACAAAATACATGAAAAAAGGTTGGGAAACACTGGTCGAAGTATCAGGATCAGGAATAGATTTTTTCAGAAGTGGTTTGGTAACTGCACATTTGATGGACTGTGGACATGTTTTACAGTAGAAATGCTTGAATCTTCAACTGGACAGGGTTGGTTGAGTAGAGGACGTCCTCTACTCAACCAACCCTGTCCAGTTGAAGATTCAAGCATTTCTACTGTAAAACATGTCCACAGTCCATCAAATGTGCAGTTACCAAACCACTTCTGAAAAAATCTATTCCTGATCCTGATACTTCGACCAGTGTTTCCCAACCTTTTTTCATGTATTTTGTTTACTATCCCTTTCTCCTTTTCCCCTCATAGAACTGTGCAGAGAGGCGGGGCTGATCCACTGGGGAGCAGGACTCATCAACCGCACCTGCATGCTATCTCCAATCACCTTTGTACTTAAGCCGGCCTCACCTGTGCCAAACGATTCCTGCCCAAACCTTTGTTCTTGACTCTCCAGTGGATCCCCCTGCCTCCTGCTGTACTTGTACCTTCTTTGATCATTTTCCAGAGTAATCTTGGTTCTATTTCATCCTTACTGTCCGGCAGAGGTGGTGCTTTAAGCACTGAATGATCATCTTTGTGCATGCGCAGGTCGGGAATTAATATCAACAAAGTCACCTGTGACCCCTGGTGAGTCACGTGAGTCTACATAACCACGTGACACCGGAAGCTCAGTCCCTTTCTTCTTCTCGCATCGCAGGTGTATCGAGGTGGAGTTGTGTTTTGTACAAACTTGTTTCGCTTGTTGCTGGTAGCCTCGTGACCTGAGCGTTGAAGCTGCGTTGATATAACGCCCATCAGAGGCTGCACAAGCGTTTATCTCTGCCGTAACAGCGTACGTGTTGACGCTACAGTGGTTTCTACCGTTGCTCACATGTGTTTTTTCTTTTCTGTCCCTGGAGCGGGTGAGTATTGTTTATTTTTCCGTGATAACTAAGCGGCCATATTTGGCTCGACTTGGTTCATTTGTTGCTAAAAATACAACGTTTTTCGCTTGTTTTTCTGTTTACTTGGAGACAACCAATTGTTGCTTCAAATAGCGCACCGTGTTGGTGTTGTTTTTTGTTGACTGCAAGCCGCCGTATTCGTGTCTGCTCTGTGTATTTCCTCCTTTGTTTCACGTTGTCTGAGCGCACGCTTTATTCGTGTCTGCTCTGTGTATTTTCCTCCAGTGTTTAACATTGCCTGACCGCACACTTTCGATGCGCTCTGAGTTTGTTTTGACCGCGTGTGCCGAACATGGCAAGAATTCACAGTGAAAACAAACACGGATTTGCAAGTGAGAATACCCAAAAATTAGAGCTCCGCAAGCTCTAATTTTGAGTTGTGTCACCGATAAAAAATATCGAAAGAGAACACTTCAAGTAAAAAATCACATTATGGCCCCGCCCTAAAATGCACAGGAAGTCGGCCATATTGGCCGGAACCTCAAACTTTCAAAAGCGTACCCCTTGTACTTTTGACATCTACACTTCGAGTTTTCATTCCCAATAGAGCGCGTGTACACAATTGCGAGCTGGACGTAACGACACCCATATGAAACCTCTTAATAAAAAAATGACTCAGTGGCGCCCCCTCAATTTTCTTTCTTAAAAAATTAATATGCTCAAATCGGAGTGTGATAGAGTCTTCAAAAAAAAAAATCACACGGGCCCTCTTTGGGATGGGCAACAACATATCAAAGACGCATCACTCTAGCTTTTGTCTTTCTGCCTAAAAAATAATAGGCGAAAATTCGTTTCCATTATTATTACTAGGCCCGAGCTCGGGACATGCAGTGCCCATGAGGGACTAATTAAAATTGCGTCAGGAGCCCAAAAATGCAAGAATTCAGCATAAAAACAAACAGGGATTAGAAAGTGAGAATAGCCAAAACTTAGAACTCCGCAAGCTCTAATTTTGAGTTTTGTCTGTGAGAAAAAATATGGAAAGATGGCTCGCCAGCGCCCCCTCAAATAGGCCCTATAGGAGGCCGACCACAAAAAATGTCAACGTACAGCGATTTCGCTCGGCATGATCATAGACCAGGTCAGGACCAGTAAAAAAATCACATTATGGCCCCGCCCTAAAATACACAGGAAGTCGGCCATATTGGCCGGAACCTCAAACTTTCAAAAGCGTACCCCTCGAACTTTTGACATCTACGCTTCTAGTTTTCATTCCGAGCAAGCATTAGGGCGGTTGCAAAGGAGGGACTTGCGCCAGGGGCGAGGGCCTTTAACGCTGTGTGTGGCTAATTATTATTATTATTGTAATAAGTTTTATTAATTATTACTAACAAGTCATTAGTGGCGTTCCCTGCCCGACCTGACATATTTTAACCGATCAGCTCCTTCCTAATAGCCATCCGCTATGCTTGTTTGGCGCCCTTTCAGCAGGACGATGGGCATGATATGTGTCCCACTTGTTTGGGTGTCGAGCACCTCCGCCTCCGTGACGGTCTTACTGAGGAAGCATGCCCCAACTGTTTTGTCATGCCCAGAGCGGTGCGGTTGGTGCATGGCTGAGCTTGAGCCTTCTGCTGACGCACAATCAGATCAGCTGCCTGCTGCCCAGACTGAGGCTTTGAAGCGCTGGGCTGCAGCAATGGTTTCTTTTATCCCACAGAAAAAATCTAAAAAAGGTGGGTCTGACAATAAACTTTCTGATAAGGTGGATTTCCTCTCTTCGGAGCTGGCCCAAATGAAGGCACTTCTCCAGAATATTCAGCCGCACACTGGTGTCAGCTGTGTGGACCTTCATGCCGACTGCGACACGAGGTCGGTGTGTGAGGAGGATGCCATTCCTGTTGCGGCGTCAAACACCCTGTTTCGAGTGGGCTCTGAGGATTTGGACTATAGGTTTTCTGAGTCTGATTCCCATGCCTCAGCTGGTCTCCTAGGGAGCGAGGATGGTTCTGGTCCCTCAGCTGTACACAAGTACTGGTGGCCGCTGAGAGTGCTTTTTTCAGACGACAGAGACCTGCTCCTGCATTTGCAGTTCCTCTGTCTGCAGAATATGTTAAGCAGTTACATGCCTGTTGGACTGATACAAAGGAACTGTCACGCTTGACATCTGATGGTAGGGCCCTGGCATCTATGCCTAGGCCACATGCCGTCTGTGGAGCCGGCGATAGACTCTCTGATTGTGTCCCCGGAAGAGACACTCCAGGCTAATCCTCTGTGCCCGAACTTCCAGTGCCGCATAACTGACGAGCTACTGTGTCGTTTGTATGATACAGGTGCACGTATGGGACGGTTGGGGAACTCCCTGTCCCACTTTCTGCTGGGTTTCTCGACATCAGTTGTCGATGGGCCAACGCTGAGTTTGCTTGACACTTCACTACAAACCTTTGCGTTGATGTCTAGGGAGCTGGGTCACCTCCTCTCAACTCTGACGCTTTCTTGCCGTCAGGGATGGCTTGCTCAGTCTCCTCTAACGGAGCCCTGCTGGAGGACCTTGAGGAGTGTTGCTGTGGTCCCAGGTGAGCTGTTTGGTGCAGCTGCGACTGAGGCGCTCCAACGTACTGTGCAAGCTAACCAGACTACAGAACAGCTTGTCGGTCTTCACAGACGCCCTCCACAGCACAGTGTGCCTCGTCGGGGTGCTCCTCGAAGTTCTGTGGTGTCATCGACCTTGAGTGCGCCAGCTAGACAACGCGCGACACTGGCCCAAAATCAGAGACTGGTTGACAGGGTTCCGGCCCCGAGACCTTCACGTTCAGCCCGGACTGTCCAGCGCCCACCCGGACCCTCCAGAGGCCGCCGACGGTCGGATATTTTACCCACACACAGTTGGAATGTTGGGCTCAGGACACCCCAGATGCCTGGGTGCTGTCTACACTGACGCGGGGTTACCGCCTTCAATTCCACCATCGGCCACCCGTTTCCGGCTGGGTGAAGTGGACTGTTATCCACGACCCGGTAAAAAGTCGGGCACTCGAGTTAGAGCTTGCGACCTTGCTTTACAAGGGTGCAATTGTGCCCCTCGACCCTCTACGGGGTGCAGGGGTTTTTTATTCCAGGTATTTCCTAGTGCCGAAAAAAACAGGCGACTTACGCCCAAAATGCGTATATGCGTTTTTAAAGAAACTCCCATTTCGCATGCTCAGGACCGTGGAGATGTTGCAGGCGATACCTCCTGGCGAATGGTTCACGTCATTCGACTTACAAGACACATTTTTTCATGTACCAATCGCTGCCTGTCACCAGCAGTTCCTGCGGTTCGCGTTTCAGGGGCGCCACTATCAGTTCCGCGTTCTGCCGTTCGGCCTCTCTCTCTCGCCCAGGGTGTTTTCCAGATGCATTGCTGCTGCACTGGCCCCACTGCAGGCAGACAGTCTAAAAATGCTGCTTTACCTGGACGATTGGCTGATCTTCGCCCCCACTTATGCTCAAGCTGTTCAGGACACACATACTGTCCTCAATCATGTGGGGCGCCTAGGTCTGCGGGTGAATTCGTCCAAGAGTAACTTGGTTCAGACACAGCAGACTGTTTTTTTGGGAGTGGCGTTGGACTCTCTGACCATGTCTGCTCGTCCTTCTGTTCAGAGGGTCGACAGCATCATGGACATGCTTTGTTTGTTCCAGGCAGACAGGCTATTGCCTTTCATACTGTACCTTCGCCTTCTTGGGAAACTCTCTGCTGCTTCCGCAGTTGTTCCCCTGGAATTATTCTCCCTGCGGCCCATGTAAATGTGGCTGAACAGTCTTTGCCTAGACCCCTCCCGACATGCACACAGGTACAGGAGGCTGCGCATCACGTCCCAATGCCTCGACAGGCCATGGATGCTGGCAAGTGTTGCACTAGGCTCTCTCCCGTCTCGACGAGAGGTTGTGCACACAGATTCATCACCCACAGGAGGGGGTGCAACATATCGGAGTCAAATGGCTCAAGGTCGGTGGTCCCCTGTACTCAGTGGGGCCCATATCAACGTTTAGAAGCTGATGGCAGTGCCTCTGGCTCTCAGCCACTTCCTTCCAGTTCTGCAGGACAGGCATGGCATGGTGCATTCCGACAGCACCACTGTCGTCCATCACATCAACCACTTGGGCGGACCAGGTCTCCGAGGCTGGTGTTGATGACGCAGAAACTGCTTTCGTGGGCGGCTCCCCACTTCCAAAGTTTGAGGGCTACGCACATTCCGGGGCCACAGAATGTGATGGCGGAGTTCCTGTCGCGCCACAGTGTTCAATCGGGGGAAAGGCGACTCCACCCAAAGGTTGTAGAGCACATTTGGGAGATGTTCGCAAGGGCAAAGGTCGACCTATTTGTGTTCACTCACTGTCCCCTTTGGTTTTCCCTGGCGGACAATTCCAGTCCCCTGGGTCAGGATGTGCTGGCGCACAACTTATGCCTTCCCACCATTCCCACTGATATTCCCCACACTAGTTGGATTCCTCGTGACTTTGTTGGCATGTGTCATCCAGTGCTTAAAGCACCGCCTCTGGCGGTCAGTAAGGATGAAATAGAACGAAAGTTCCTTGTGTAACTACGGTTCTATGAACCCTGGATGACCGCCAGAGCGTTTGGTCCCTCGGAATCTTGGGTGCTCGCGAGAAGGTTAAGGGACTGAGCTTCCGGTGTCACGTGGTTATATAGACTCACGTGACTCACTGGGGGGTCACAGGTGACTTTGTTGATATTAATTCTCGACCTGCGCATGCGCAAAGATGATCATTCAGTGCTTAAAGCACCGCCTCTGGCGGTCATCCAGGATTCATAGAACCGTAGTTACACAAGTAACTTTTGCTTTCTTGTGAGCCCTTTTTTCCCTTCTAGACATTTTTCTTTCCCCTAGTGGTGATTTTGAGTTTGTACTTTTGTTTTTTTCCCCACAAGGTGTTTTATTGTTATTAGAATAAAACATTTTTTGATTCTGCATTTGGATCCTGACTTTTTTCTCCAGACCGTAACACACTTTTTCAATAGAAAAAAAAAAATCTCGAGGCACACCACCAGGCACTAACAAAAATATTTTTAAAAAAGTGTTAAGCTATGTTCTATATTCAAATTAGTATATATGTATATATATTTATTTTTTTCTATTTCTATTTTCTCTAGTGTTGAATGTAAGATATTTTTCTCTGTCCTGGCAAGGAGGCTGGCCACTGAAGAACAACTATGTCGACACATCAGTCCAGAAAGGCGGCATCCCAGGATTTTCTGGGTGTTTGGAGCACACAGGCATCCTCAGTCAGTTGATCCGGGAGGCCAAGGAGACTAAGGGCAACTTAACAGTGGTCTGGCTTGACTTGGCCAACGCGTACGGATCTATCCCTCATGACCTTATCAACGTAGCTATGGAACACTACCATATCCCCAACCACATCAGGGGAATGAT
>JAADKR020014698.1:0-12499 GCA_011763505.2 Lythrypnus dalli | reverse complement strand
TCCAGTCTGGGCAGTGTGGCCACGAAGCTGAACTTCTTCATCCATAATTTGGCCCAAATGAAGTTCGCGGCAAGTGAGGAGCGGCCCACGCTGTCGTTCTGTCCCAGGGTTTACTCGGCGAGGAGCGACGGGGTCATCAAGAACCTGTACATCTGCAGACACATGCGCTACAACAAAGGCTACGTACGTGTGTATGCTGCAACACACAGTCGGGTCCAGAAATATTGTGACCAGAATCTGCACTGCACACTGACCACTGCTCCTTAGTGGCATCGAAGAAGGGTCAAATGCAGACAATGATTTTCCCTTCTGGGACTAAAATGGTGTAATAAATAAATGTATAAATTCAAAGACTAAACAATAAAAATCCTTGTAACTAACATGCCAACAAAATAAAACTGAACATTTATGCTGCTCTGGCAACAAATAACTAAAACACAAAAAACATAATTCTGACATCTTGTGCCATATTATAATCAAATCACCAAAATATTATACTAAACCTAATAAACCCTTCCACTGCCATCCATTTAAACCTGGCTCTGTCCATTATATAGATTGTGTTAATGACAATGTGGGCAATTTAGCATTTTTTATACATAAAATGACTTATTCTTATAAAAAAACATAAAATGACAGAAAAGTTGCAATTTTTGCTCATGTTTATGCCAGTAATCTACACCAACAGTTTCACATTAATATTTATATTTATGTTTCCCCTTTTCATCAGAAGTGTCTCGCCATTATAGATGAAAACGCAACATTCTAGTACCCGTCCCAATATTCATGAACCAGACTGTAGACATCCTGTACATGTCCTGGTTTAAGTTGTGTGTCTGGTTGTTGTTATTGAGTGAAGGATGGACCGAAATATGAAATAATCTCTACTTCCTGGTGTGTTTCTGCAGTTGTTTGTGGTGAAGGTGGAGCGGGAGCAGGAGACCACTCTCGTCCAAAGAACCTTCGAGGAGTTCCACGAGCTCCACAGCAAACTGCGGCTACTCTTCCCCTCCTCCAAACTGCCCAGGTAACACTCACCTGTGACTCCGCCTAGTCCAAAACGCCCAGGTAACTCCACCCACTCCAAACTGCCCAGGTAACTCCTCCCACTCCAAACTGCCCAGGTAACTCCACCCACTCCAAACTGCCCAGGTAACTCCTCCCACTCCAAACTGCCCAGGTAACTCCACCCACTCTAAACTGCCCAGGTAACTCCTCCCACTCCAAACTGCCCAGGTAACTCCTCCCACTCCAAACTGCCCAGGTAACTCCTCCCACTCCAAACTGCCCAGGTAACTCCACCCACTCCAAACTCCCCAAATTTAAATAAATGTTGAATAAAGGTGCCTATAGCCTTTCAAACATAGAGCAGAATATATATGTGTTCATATTTTTACATAAAAAGGTAACTACATTCATTTACCTTTAGTTGACAACATTTATGTGGATTTTTTGTCATGTTATTTGACAAGATCTTGATTAAAACTAAATCTCTGTTCAGTTTTTTTAGCGCAATTTGCAGAAATTATAACTTGTGTTTAAAATGTTATGCAGCAAACCACATTGGAATAGTTCAGTAAAATATCACAAATATGACATATCTTCATCTCTTATAAGCGCTAAATTGATGAGTATGGAAGACTATAGGAACCTTTGTTGAATTATTCAATGGTCAATTGTTAAATGGCAATTCAATTTGTCATTTAAGCATTCATTTTACAATTGAATCAAGACGCTAAAGTCGATTAGATTTAGACAACTCCATTTACAGGAATTTTTGTCACCTCAAGTTCAACTAAAACTGGAAAGAATTATTTGACTATATCTTGACTAAAACTAAATTACATTTTCATCAAATGGCTTAAACGTAATTAAAGTGTAAGTCAAAATCAACACAGTTCTTGCCACAGTTTTTTCCTATATTTATGGAAGACTTTGGACACCTTTATTCAACCTTTCATTCAATTTGAGATGAAAGCTAAATTAACAATAAATTGACAATTAAACTAAATATTGAAAAAGGTTCTCCTCTGACCTTTTGAAAATGAGTTGCAGTTTGGAAGTTTGACCTAATATTAAAGTTTGTTTTTTTCCTCGTCGGTGTGTATTTACTGATGGTGCCGCCCACAGCTTTCCAAGCCGGTTCGTGATTGGCCGGTCACGTGGAGAGGCAGCAGCCGACCGGAGGAAAGACGAGCTGAACGGATACGTGTGGCACCTGCTGCACGCCGCGGCAGAAGTGGCCCAGGTAAGAGGTCCTCCTCCGGCCGCCCTGGTGCCTCTGTGCTCGGGGTTTTGTCTGTTTTTGTGTGTTAACCGTACGTCTGTGTGCCCTTACACCCGTGAAGAACTTCTAAACATCAGATGTACCACTCCAAAGGACCACATTTTAAATCTTAGTGCATATATTTTTATCATTAGTCTATTTTATTGCATGCCTTATAGTCATAGAGTTAGATATTTTAAATGTATCCTTATGTCATGTTTCCTGTTGCACACATGTACCACAGAACATTCCTAGTTTGTAAACTCCTCATTAACAATGGCAATAAAGTGAATTCTGATTCTGATTCTTTTAACATAAATGTCTTCCTCCTCAGTGTGACCTGGTCTACTCCTTCTTCCACCCTCTGTCCCGAGATGAGAGGCCTTCAGAGAGACCCACCCCCAAACCTGCAGGTAACTCATCTGTGCTACTGTAGACCCACCCCTAAATCAGCTAGCTCACCTGTGCTTCTGTAGACACGCCCCCAAACCAGATAACTCACCTGTGCTCCTGTAGATACGCTCCTGAACCTGGCAACTCACCTCTGTCACACTCTTATGTTGCAGAGCTGCAGTGGAGTCCGGTCTCGGGGAAAGAACTGGGACAAATCAAATTGTCCATTTCCTACAAGAACGACAAGCTCTTCATCATGGTCATGCACATCCGCGGCCTGGTGAGGATCAGACTGGACCAGGTCTAAACCAGGACTAAACTAGGTCTAAACCAGGACGAAAGCTGAATGATAATAACTAAATAAACAGACCTAAACCAGGATTAAACCGGGACTAAATCAGGTCTAAACTTGGACTAAACCAGGACCAAAGCGGGTCTAAACCAGGTCTTTTTGGTCTTACAGCCGTCGCTCCCTGATGGGACAGACCCCGACCCGTACGTGAAGGTCTACTTGCTCCCAGACCCTCAGAAGAGCAGCAAGAGGAAGACCAAGGCTGCAAGGAAGACCTGCAACCCCACCTACAACGAGATGGTAATGACTAACCCCGCCCACAACCAGACTAACCCCACCTACAACGAGATGGTAATGACTAACCCCGCCCACAACCAGACTAACCCCACCTATAACCAGACTAACCCCGCCTACAACGAGATGGTAATGACTAACCCCGCCAACAACAAGATGGTAATGACTAACCCCGCCTACAAAAATACTAACGCCGCCAACAATGAGAATAAACCCCACCCACAGTGCCATTGATATGACATTTATGACCGAATTGGCTCATTTATTCCACACTGAATGTCAGTGGAAGTGTTTATTCTACATAGGATGGCAAGAGAAGAGTTTATTTTACATAGGATGGCAGGGGAAGAGTTTATTCTACACAGGATGGCAGGATGTTTTTGCAGCATGGATGTGGTGTCTAAATCAGTAGTAAACCAGGTCTCACACAGGACTGGGCCAGGTTTAACCCAGGTCTAAACCAGGTCTAAACCAGGTCTAAACCAGGTCTAACCCAGGTCTGTTCCTCCACAGCTGGTCTATGAGCGGATCCCTCGTGGAGACCTGGACCACAGGATGATCCACCTTCGTGTTCTGGGGGACGGTTCCTTTTGGGAGAACCCGGTCCTGGGAGAGACCTTCATCCCTCTGTCGAGCCTGAGCCCGGGGCAGCACTGGGTGGACTGGCACCAGCTGGGGGCGCCATCCGAGACCACAGCTCTGCTGCACTGATGGGGCCATCTGGAGAAGTCCTGCACCTGGGAACTGGAAGGTGGTCTAACGTGAAGAGTGTGGGTCGTGTTCAATCATCGACTTTATTGATCGAATAATGAGGAAATTCTCAATCATAATGACAGCACATTTTAATTTATATTATATTTTCCACTATCCCTCTTGAAAAATAATCGTCTTTTATAAGAAAATGTGCAAAATTCTGGAACTAAAATAATTGATTTTAAGTAGATTACCAATGGAAGAAGCAGATTGTAAGTGGAGTCGCTGCAGGTGAATACATAGATGTTCCACATTTGTCAATTTTGAGATTTGTAGCTAGTTTCCTCCTTAACATGTTAGCATTAATGCCAGAGTAACAAAGTCCAAACTCTCTGTCTGCGTTTTGTATTATATGACATTTTTTGTTAGCGGGCGCAGAAATCCAGGAATTCAAAATGGCTGCCGCGCCCCTCATTTTTTCTCATGCTTTCCACGTCAGAAAAGTCGACATGTTTGGACGCCCCACGTTTATATGTAATCCAAATATAGTTTCTGAGAATCTCCAGAGGTGGAGAAAGTCAGAGTGTCCTGCACATGTGCAGACGCTTGAAAAGAAAAAGAACTAGTTTTCTCCAAATAAGGCTTTCCTTACACTCTTGCATCAAGATATCCACTTTAGTAGTACTTACAGGCTCCTGGACTTAACAAGACTTTGACGTTTTTCTCACAGACATTTCTTCATATCTAATTCCTGCTTGATTTATTGAATCTTCAATCCTGAAAAACAAGACAATTTTAGATTTAATTTAAAGATTTTCCCACTAATAACTAGCCTGGCTGCGTCAGACCCACATCCTCCAGATGTTGGGTCTGGGGAAGCTCCGTTGGCTGAGGGGCGGGAGATACGGTTGTCATTCAAATCCCTCAGCTGCTATTGGCTAACAAAGATTGGTAACGCAAAATTCACCTGCAGCATCTGAACTTAAATTAATTATTTCATATCTGTTTTGTGAAATAAAGCTTGTTCCATTGGTTTCAAGACAGTTTAAACCTTTACTTTATTTAAGACGGTCGATTCTTCCACTGGTTTTGTTGTTCTGATTGAGGTTGTCATAGAACTTTTAGTAACTCACGAAAAAGACAAAATTAGGAAATACATCTAAACCAGTCAAAACAGTTCAAGTCTTTTCACATAAAAACCCCTTAAACTGACAACAAAAGTTTGATAGTGATGTTTCTGGAACAAAGTGAAACAGATGATTTCTGCCAAAACCATGTCACTTTTGAGCCAGTTTTTCACGTTTGGATTTTCAGACTTTGACAAATACATCAGACCTTGCAGGTGTCTGATTGGAGGGTTCTTCCGGTGGTCAGACCTCACTTTAGTAAAGAGTGAAGTGTGTTTTTTAATATTTAAAGTTGATTAAAGAATGGTTTGTTTTTGGACGTTTTGCTCGAACAAACGCATTTGGACAAAATGAAATGAAAATGTTGCTTCAATGATTTACAAAAACAGGTCGAGTTCACACCACATTTAGAGATTTGTAGATAGTTTTGTTCTTGAACAACATCTGCACTTTAGGAGACTTTTCAAATGTTCTCTTATTGATTTATTGAGCGCTGAACCCCAAAAATCAAAGACAAAGTTTAATTTTCTCTCCAAAAGGATGGAGGTGTAATAGAAAGTGTGGGTCCAAGGACAGCTCCCTGGGGGACTCCACCTTTATTTTATTTTTATTATTATTTACATTTTTTGACTAATAAGTTTATTCAAAAGCTTAACAAGATTATCACATTTTTGCAAGTAATATGTCACAAAATAAAACATACATTTAAACCTGGCTCAAGCCGCTAATATTGGAAATGTTCTCCATTTACACATAAAATGGCTTATTTTTATATGAAACATAAAATGACAGAAACTTGCAATACATTTTCTCTCACATTTATGCCAATAATCTACGGCAAAAGTATCACATTGATATTTATAGATTTTTTTATTTTTTTTTTCCGTTTCGTTTTCATCTGGAACTCAAACTCGACCTGTTTCTGCCTCAGTCTGGAACATTTCTCTTTGTTTTGCGCCTCTTGCGGATGTGTTTGGTGGAACTGAGATGGTCGCCTTTAAAAGGGTTTATTTGAACATGTTTTAATATTGTTTAGAGACTTCAGCACGTAAAGTAAAAGTATTGCCGCGCTGTTGACTCGAGTTTAACTGTGAAACCACTTTAACCATTAACACCAGGTTCGTCTGAATGTATTTAGAAAACAATGGGGTTATTTATCACAGAAGAGATTTCTACACTGCAAAAGTCATCTAGAAATAACAAAATCTTATCTTCCTTTTGAAATTAAGGCAAGACACTGCAGCAATTCTGTCCATTTTTATGTTTTGGGCCACTTTGGTCTCTTAACAAATAAACGTTCACCTACTCTAAACAAAAATGCCTACTCTTCACAAGAACATGTTTAATTATTGCACTGCTTCAATGTGTCTGCATAGATTTAAATAGGAAATTGTAAAGGCCATTTTCTCAAAATTATTTTTTTCTTACATTGTAGCTTTAGTAGCTCCTACAGACTTCAAACTTTCCAGTCCTGTACTTAACAATATTACGAAGGTTTTTTCAGAGAGATTTTTTAATATTTATTACCGAGACTGATAACTGACTAATATAACTACAAAATGAACCCAAAAATTTAAACCTGGCTCAATCCATTGTTCAAATTTTGTCCTGGAAAATATTGGCAATTTTGTGCCTTATTTTTATATAAAAACAAAATAATGACCGAAAGTTTGCAATAAATTTTTTCTCATATTTATGTCAGTAATCTAACATTTATTTGCTTTCCTATTCGGAATATTTGTCCTAACTCTGATGTGAGAAAAATCTCCTTTTCTTTATTTTTTCAAACCTTTTTCCCTAATTTTTAAGTGCAAGAATATAATAAATGTCAGAGCGACTATATGTTTTTATTTTATTTGAAGTGCAAAAATGCAGATCATTTCACTGAGCCGTAAAAATATATCTTTATTTTAGAGCAGTTTTTGCGCTGTATGTCTTGTTGACTTCATGCAATGCAGATGTTTTTGAAACACTAATATTTGTAGTTTTGTTTTATGTTTTTAGTTGTGAGCCAGGGTGGGACTATTGCTTTCCTCTGTTTCTTGTTATTATTAGTTTTTCCAACCCAGAACACTCATCCGGGGCCAAACGCTCCCTTCAAGCGCAAAGTGCTCGTCCGCTCTCAGACACTCAATGCACTCCTCTGATAATGCACGTCCCGCGCACATACATATGACATGCATAAATGAACATGGCGGACACAAACAGGACCCCCCCAGGACGGTGGAGAGCACACACTTTCCAAAACCACCAGATATTCAAAGACGCATGAACATTTGAATCTGTAGAAATATGATCTATTCTATCTGTTTATCTCTATTCATAGTTTTGTTTCAATCACAAAGCTGATGTGCCATATTCCCCACTCTTGAGCCATTTTGATCCCCAAGGCCTACAGGAAAAAGACAAGGTCAAAGGTTACGTTGGATGTGGGACTTGCAGCAGCTGCGAGCTCCTCTGGTTAAAGACTGTATCCTCCACTGTCTTCCTAACGATGTCTTTTTCTTTCATAAAAGCTAAATCTGCATTTTCTGCATATATTTCCGTTTATTTAGCACATGCACAAAAAATATAGTCATCCAATCAAAATATCCCCTGAGCCGTAAACAGATTGCTGTATACAGATTTCATTATCATCAACAATTTAACCTTAACTGTCCTTAAAATATTACAAAACTATTCAAATGTAATACAATTTGGATTCTGCTTGAACTGCTCCCAGGTTTTGTGGCAGAATAAGCTCATATTTGGCCAATACCATCCAGAGACATGGGGCTACAACAATCTTTGGGGGGTATAAGTGTTATGGTTTTTACATATTGCTCAGACAAAAAACATGTTTTTGCCGTATCTTTGACCCTACCTGGCCACTCTCCAATCACACTCATATTTACAGGACATAAGGCCACTCTCGGCCTAAACAGATGGAGGCACATAAATCACATCGATCACCACTATACGTAGTGCTTTTTTGGTATATTCCACTGTACAGGCATTGGAACTGTCACTAAAGATCAAGATCAGTACATGTGCACCACGCACAACTGAATAAAATAATATTCTGAATACAGGAATACATTCTTAGGGATAAATGTGGACAGGGCAAGTGAGGTTCTAGTGGCGCTCAGAGAGGGTGCCGTCAGGGTGAGAGTATGGCAGGGCGGTCCTGAAGGGGGCGGGGCCTGTATCACCGGTTGCGGCTTGAATTCATTCTGTTTACATCCTGTGATTCTTTGTTTTTAGTTTGTTGTATTCAAACTCTTGTCTTTTCAAATTGTGACTTTTTCCGCAGCTTCTCTCGTCCTTTTGTCCGCACGTCTTCCTTGTTTATCCTTATTTTGTCGATGTTTAATGCACTGTAGAGTGGCATCAACACAGAAACCTGAGGCTTCTGTTGAAATGTAAACTCTTTCCCTAAATGTCGACTTTGTTTTGTATTGACGCAGAACTAAACACGCTGTAAATACGAATGTACAAAGTGGTTTTGTAAAATCCTGCAGCATTTAAAATCAACCTGAAAAAATGTGGTTCATGTGTGATTTTTACCTTTTACCAATCAATTTCAATTTATCAATTTAGGCCTGAGTTAGTCATGGTTTAGTCCTGGTTTAGTCCTGGTTAAGACGTGGGTTGTCCTGGTTTAGACCCAGTTTAGACCTGGTTTAGACCTGTGACTTTAGACGTTAAAACAAAGATAATTTTATTCATGCTTTAAGTTTGTATTTAAATGTGTTGTTATTTCTGCTTTAGATACATTTAAGTCCACTTTAGGCCTGGTTTAGATGCGGGTTAGTCCTGGTTTAGACCCAGGTTAGTCATTCAATATGAGTTGAATTCCAATTTAGCTCTGTTTTCTGACATTTTAGGTTCCATCTGCAGAGAAAAACTCCAAAAACACTAAAAACAATTGATCCCAGAGGCCTTCCATAAAAGTCCCATCTTTCAGCTTTAGCAGTTGAGGAACATTCAATCTGGGAACAGTCTGAAATGTGATGCAAGGTCTGTTTTCCTCAGATAGCATGGAAATGCTTCAGGTGAGACGGCGGCCACCTGCACTAGCCTTTCTGTGGATGTTTACTCTCCGTATCTGTCCCCTCGCCGTCCCCTCTGTATCTCTTCACCAAAACGCCAACCCCGTGGTTACAAGACAACCTGATCTACCACCGTTGCCCCACCAAGCAACTGTTTAGGGCCCCAGGACTACCTCATTTATGTACTGAAAAGTTTACCACAATTCTCAACAATCAAATTCAGTTTTATGTTGCTATTATTGAACCATTAAAATTGGGAAGAGCTTTGTTGTTAATGTGTATAGACAAACACTTCTCTTAAAGAACACTTCATCTAAAAATAAGCAAGTAGTAAGTATATTTGCAAAAGTATCTGCCAACAGTATTTTGACACTTAACATTAGATAGTAAAATGCTCACTTAAACTAACATTGTGAATCCAATTTTACTGGAAATAAGCTGTTTTTGTTTGGTTTTCTGTTTTGTTTTTTTCCATATTTTCACTTCAATTAAGGTCAAATGTTCTTATTTTATTCAGTCATTGCCCAATTTGCACAAGTCTGCAAGGCCTCCCGAGTCAAAATGCTATTTCAAGACTTGGGCCTTCAAAAGGGGTTGTCCCCTCGCCAACCCCTCACTATCCCCTAAAAACTGCACTTCTAAAAGCGGCGTGAGACCGTGCCTCAGATAAACACGTGGAGCTGACGCTGCTCGGACTTCGCACGGTGCTGTTGCGTAACACCGGGTTATTTATTTTTCTACGTTTTTTGCTGGAGCAGGGACACGAACATCGCGACGGTCTCCGGGTATACTGCGCGCTCCAACCCCGAAGAACCTTTACCGGTTTAATCTAAAGGATCACAAATATAACTATATAGAAGTATTTCTTTCATTTTAATTATATTCATGTCATTTAAAAGTGACAATAAATTATACTCAATGTATATTAAGTTGCTTTAATTTAAAATATACTCAACTAAAGTTATTGCAGCTTGAATGAAAGGAGCTGAGAAAAGACCAAATAATAGATTAAAATGAAAACAAAGGACGACAAACATTAAATAAAAATAAAAAAGCCTCATCGTTTAAGTTCACTGTCAAAGGAATAAGTCTGATCCCAAGTTCATTAATTAAACACTAAGAAATGCATAATATGTAGTAGTTAAGAAAATTTACTAATTTAGTTAACTAATGCTGGACTAAACTAGACTAGTCTAACATGTTTGTCAAAATACTACAACAAATCTAAAATGTCTTCTTAAAATGAACACTGATATAAATCTTAAATAGTGATTAATTCCAAGAATAGTTGCTGATAAACTGCAACTTTTATCATTGTTTTGGCATTTCTAATGTATGTTTTACAAAATGAGCCCCTCATGTTGTTTTGTTTATTTGTATTACGGTATGTGTACGGACATTTTCAGATTTCTACTGTACCAGATTTGTTTCAATTTTAAAGTGTCATAAATCTACTGTCTTCCGTCATTCGCGCTTTCACCTGGAACCACGCATTGGAGCCTGACCCTAAAGTGTCTGATGAAATCTTCCTCCAAAGCGACAGCTGAGTACAAACCGTGCCAAAAAACGATCTAAAAACAGTATTACCTGCTTGGACCGAAGTGTTCATCCACCGGGACCGTTTCAGCTGCTTCATGGTTCACCCCCGACGCTCAAAACGACAGTATTCGGGCTAAGTATTTCTAAATAATCGGTATTTTCTGACCGCAGCGCGCCAGTGACCGCAGCTGTCATTTGATGCTAAGCTAACGGCTAACAGCTAGCGGCTAAGTGCTACTTCCAGAAACTGCCTATTTTTGTTCGGCTTTTCCTCTAAAATTCTGGAACAAAATGGCGCTGTGTTTGACCTCGGAGCTGGGATTGTTCACGCACGAGTTACGGATGTCACAGTGTTGTTTTGCCGTCGATTGTAAGCTCTACACCAGGAAGAAGTCTACACCCGACTCTTGGCCCGAAGCTCTCCCGTACAGCAGCGCGCTCTCCGCGGCCTCGGATCCACGGCCCCCCGCTATCGTCGACTCCAACCCCGGCCATGAGCAGCACTGAAGCCCGCTGCCTGTGGCCCCAGACCGAACTGATCTCAGACTTTTTTTGTGTGTGAATTTTGAAAAACGGGAAAAAAGATGTGGAGAACCGTGACAGGAGAAAGGACCAGCGGGACCAGATCCAGCGCCGAGCCCGCTTCAGAGCTCTCCTCTCGCGGCTTGAACTGTCAGGAAAGTCCGCTGATCGGACTGCTCTCCGCGTTATCCAGGCCCGCCGTGTCCTTCCTCCAGAGGTAACCCGGCTCTTCTTTCAGGCAAAGTCATATTTCAATGACTAAACAAAAGTAAAAGCATGTAACGAGACTAAAGGTATCATCAAAATGTGCATCGACGTTGTCTTTGTACAATTTTGTTAAATATTGTGAACGTTAATTTTGCTAAAACAAGGCGAGAGAATAGGAATAGGTGCAGGTGAATAGGAAAAAAATAAAATTTCATGTCGATATGAATGTGAAATTGTTGCAGTACATTACTGACATAAATATGAGGGGCCACGTACAGTATTGCAAGTTTTCTGTCAATTTAGGTTTCATATTAAACAAGTCATTTTAGGCATATAAATGGACACAGTTGTTGATATTTCCAGCGACAACATCTAAATGAATAATGGACCAAGCCAGTTTTAAATGAATAGTTTTATATTATTGGTATATTAGTTATAAAGGTTTTTTTCAGAGGGATTGTGGATCATGTTTAGTTTTAAAATAGGGCAGTTTTTGCAAATCAGGCACGAATTAGATATCAGGGCAGCCCCAGGGTGTTCTATCCTTAAAGTAATTATTATTCATGTCTAAATTAAGGCCTTAAAAGCATTAAATGTGACACAAAAAGTATTTGTTTTTATTGCATGAGTCTCAACTTTTCTTTCATCATTGTTCGTATTAGTCACTTTGTAGAAAAAACCGCAGAGATGAAATGCCTTAAATAAAATGCATCGGAAGTGCTAGCGTTATAGGACTTTATGCTGTTTTTGAGTGGGTTTGGGTTGTTTTAATGGCAATGGAACAAGAATGATTTCTCTTTGCTTTTCTGTTTTTGTTTTTTTTCCTTATTTTATGCACACAAGTTTTAAGAGTCCTTGTTTGATTTAATCCTAGTTAATTCTTGTTCCATTGGCTCTTATTTCAGTCCATACCTGCTAACAATCATAAAAGGCCTTAATTTAAGCACTTAATATGAGCAGCAATTTATTTAGTAAGGTGGCATTTTTCCAGTGTATTTAAGATTTTTGTAGTTTTTTGCCTAAAAATTCTGTTTAATTTGTGAATGATGCATTCACGTTTTTAAAGTCTTGACGATTGAAGAGCACAAACATAATCTTTGGCCTTTGTGGCAGTAATTTCTACTGTATGGGCATT
>JAADKR020014342.1:0-12519 GCA_011763505.2 Lythrypnus dalli | reverse complement strand
CCTCTCCCCCCCCTCTCTCTCCTCTCTTTCTCTCCCTCCCTCTCTCTTTCTCTCCTCTCTCTCTCTCTCTCTCTCAGTCTCTCTCTCTCTCGCTCCCTCTCCCCTCTCCCCTCCTTTCTCTCTCTGCTGAAGCTGCTGAGGGGCGAGACAGCGTTCCTTTAGGGCATATACCATTGAACAAACAGCACCTTCGATCACTCACACAGATGTGAATACCTTAAAATTTACTTGCCCATCCCATAAAACAGTCAGATATGCAACCATTTCTAGAGCCCTGTTTATGTGTTTACTCTTTAATGTTGTTTTCAAAATTAAAACAATACATTTTAGATCCAAGATTTGAAACATTTGTATCCTTAACAACGAATAAGTGTCTTTAGAAGAAAAACTTGAACGTTTTTTGTGAGTGCATAATGGTTGTAAATCAAGATAGGGAGAGTTTATTTGTAAAACACAATTCATATGCAAGTGCTTCTCAGGTATACAATTACAAGGAGGCAGATACAACTAATCCATATATTTGTTTGTTTTTCTTTTTTAACATGCTCCTATGAGTTTTTATTGCACTTGCTCACACTGGCTATGGAATATAATATTGTGTGTTTGACCCTGTGCTTATTTGATGCTAATGTCCTCTCTATCCAAAGACATGCACATGTGAGACAACCTGGCAACACTAATCATGAGAACCCAGCTCTCTTGTCACCATGAGCAAAAATACTGCATCAGTGTGAGTAAGTAGGACATGTGGCGCAGTAGTAGTCTCAAGACGTCAAGAGCCTGGAAACTTCTTTAAACATGTCACTTCCAGCCAAAAACTAAATCAGCGCGGCGTCTGAGTCTCTGCAGGGAAGTCCCAGGACATGCTCTAAATGTGACAAATTCAACTTGGCAAAAAGGCCTTAAAATCAATCTCAGCGTTTCATGTGTTTGGGTTTATTCCCCTGAAAACCTCATAATTTACATGAATTATTTCTGAAACTGAACCATTTTCAAGGTTAAAAAAATAAAATTGAAACTACTTGCAATAAAGGCCGTTCAGATCACACAGTCCCCATTTGACCTAAAGCATTAACCTCAACATACACACATTTGATTCATTTTTTTCAATTGCAGTCACCTGCACACAATGGATTTATGACGAATTGTACAGTCATAGAAATGTCTGACATGTTTGACGTCTTTATTCTTTATCGCTGCTGAAAGAAAAGCAGCTCTGAATGAACAGAGACGTGAGCTAAAGGCCTACAAAATGACAACTTCCTGAAAATTTTGTATAAGCCCTATTTGCATGAGATTAGAATTACCTAAGGATCTTTTTAAAACTGTAAATACTTCAGGATGACGATATTTTTTACAGGAATTTGCACGGGATCAGCAATGTCAGTAATGTATTCACTTTTACTACTTTTTTTCAGGAATCATGGGCAGATAACAACACTTTATGATGGCTACAATCCTTTTATTCATTTGTGTTGCAAGTTGTTGACTTTATGAAGGCATAACTTTGTTTGTTAGAGCTTTGATTAGCAACAAAAGCCATTTATTTCCGCGCACTTTAATGAATGACATCCATGTTTTGTCTCTGGGATCTTGCTGTTCTCATAAAACACAATTTAATCCATTCACTCAGATGGTAAATGGTCTCAGATAGATAGATAGATTTTCTCTTGAATATGCTGTTTGTTATTGTGAGATGTCTTAATCAAAGTAGTGATTGAATTGTTATGTTGTCTTTATTTGGCATAATCACGCAGGCTAAAACTTTAAAAATTCTGACATGTTGATTCACATTAGACTACTATCATTTAAGGACCTTGGAGTTTGCAGAAATACATCCAAATTACCGGCATGGCAGATTCACACAGGCAGAATCTCCGAGAATGTGTGGGCTACGCTGCTACCTTAAATTTGTAGAAAATGGATCCTAGAAACAGTCGGAGAAGAAAGTAATTTTTTCCAAGTTTCTAGACAGACTGAGACAGGATGGATCCCAATTGGGCGCCTACTCATTCATCTTTTATACAGAATCTGTTCATAGCATTATATCAGTCGGATCAAAGGTCATTGAGTTGGAGGAGTTGGAGCTCTTGACCTTTGAAAGTTTAGTAACCACTGAGAAGAAAAACAAGGCCTGGATGTGGCTATATTTTCCACCGTTAAATCTTTGCTTTTTTTAGTCCCTTATCATAATGCCATTGATCCATGCTCACCTTCTTCACAGCCCTCACTCCTCACCCAAATTGACTATTTATTTACAAAGTGAACATACTTGATTTAATTTGCCCTTTTGATATGTTGTATTGTTTTTAGAAAGGCAAGAAGAAAGGCAACATATATTCGTTTTTTTTTTTTTTTTCTACAATCAAGCAGCCCTAAATGGCACCTCCACCGTGAGCTCTGATTCTTCTTGGATGAGATCTGATGGCAGTGTAAGGGAGGCGATGATTGATATGACACGTTCAAAATCGACTTGAAAATCACACACTGTATGTAGGGGCGTGTTCAGACGTTTCTCTGGCATAGTGCAGACACTTACTTATAAATGAATGCATTTATATACCGCCTGCAAGGTTTTTTTTTCCATTTGTCATTTCTTTCAGAGAATATAAATGATAACAGAGTATTATTATTATTTTTTTTCTTTCAGTCATGGTTAATGTGTGTGAAGGCATTCATCATCAAAAGGTTGCGTTTACTCTTTTCAAATCATATTGGCAACAGAAACTATCCAAATGACCCTGATCAAAGGTTTACTTACCCCAGTTCTTTTTATCATGTATAGCCCTTTAACATCAATGACAGCTTGTGGTCTTTTGTAGTCGTAGCGGATGAGGCTCTTTATTGTCTTTAATGGTAAAGCTGCCCATACTTCTGGGCAAAAAGCCATTCTCAGTACCTTGGATATATTTTTTATATCCCTTTCCTGTTTCATACAGTTGAATTTGTTTTGTTTTTTTTCTCTCTCGCAGTTCCTTTGGCAATTATTTTGTTTTCCCCATGACTCAATAACCAGAAATGTGGATGAATTCACTGGATGCATGGCTCTTTCAGGACCAGAAATTCACTCTTTCTCCTTTTATACACACACAGATTACAAAAAATATATATGCATCACAGGAGAGGATGGTAACCTTTAGTAGGGTAGTTTTTGTTGTGATTATGATATAAAGATAGTGAACACAGTTGTATGGCAATAAATAGCTTCAACAACCACTAACCATGAGTGGAAAAATGATGTTTTACCATTCATATTCTCTGAAAAAGGGCCAAAAACTCAAACATCCAGCCATGCTATACAAACTTACTCACACAACTGTATCTCCAAGTTGAACCCACTCCTCCTGACGTCCCGGAGCCGTGACCCGGGCGTCCTCTGCTCCTCTGGCCGTCATTAGTGCACTGTCCTGGGTCAGTCCCGTGTCAGTCACTCACTCTCTGGGCCCAGACACAGTCATTACAGCCAATGGATCTGTCATTCAGGCTCGACAAGCTCTGATCACACGTCAAACTTGTTTACCTCGGACTGGAATGTGGACCTCGCAATCTGTCACAATGTAAGGGTTGCAATTTTTGTTTAAATTGTGTTGGGACAATCAGAAAAATAAAACACAAGCAGAAAAGCAGTAGTATTGCTCAATGTAGCAGTGTTATTGGCTCCACTTTATCCAAAAATAGTACATACACACATATATTTAGTGGTTTCATATTATTAATTATGAAAGATTAGACTCAGACTTTCTTTCTGACATCAAGGCGGCTCAATCCTCCTTTTTCAAAATGTTTTTTTTTTTTTTTCCAAGTAATTTAATTAAGTCGAAGTGGAGTCTTTCACAGTTGATAAAGCCTTGTGTTCATTATCATCAACAAACACAGTATTCTTTATTTAGATAAAATAATGTCTGTATTTTCTTAATTTGTGACATTTTTTTAATAATAAGATGTCTTCAGCTGTCAAAATATTGCAAAACATAATCAGTAGTTGTGAAGTAATTATGATAAAGTTAAAATGTGACTACCAGTTATGCAAATGTGACTGTAATATATGACAAAAAAGGTTAACAATACTTTCAATACTTTTCAATACTTTTTTTGGACACAATATACATTTCTTACTAAAACAATAATAACAACAACAACCACACAATGCATTAAAAAAACACACAAAACAGTTTAATATATTTCCAAATAGAAATATGTTCTAAATCACCCGAGAGAAGCACATGTGTCAATCTATTTTTTTTCCTAGGGCCCAAAAATTGTGCTTCAACCTTAAATACCCACTTCTGGCCAAAGCTTGAGATCTGGAGGTGGTTCCCAGGCCACAGCTCCGTCAAGTTCATACACATCAACATTAAAGATTAGGTCAAACTCAAAGGAGACATTTTTTCATGTGGCAATAAAGAGCAACTTACACCTGGCTTGAACTTTGTAGCCCAAACTCTTACATGTTCCATCTCTTTCCATCTCCAGCGTCCTCTGCACTGTTTCCACAACATTACCTGTCTCCAGTCAAAACCACACTGTCAGCCATCTTCATGTGAACAACAATGATGTCGATAACAGTGACACAGGGATATTCTGGAGGTGCAGGCGGCTTTTGTCTGCAGGGAGAATAAAGAAAAAGTGATTGGCATTTGATGAAGTCTGTCTGGCACCGTGAAGCCGCCTGGATCTGATAGAGCAGCGAGGTCAGGGGACAGAGGACACACAATATGTCCACGCATGGCTCGGCACCGAGGGCTTGGATTAGCAGTGTTTAAAGGAACCGTAATGGGCTTGTGCCTTTAATAACGCAATCTCGGGCAAGTCTCAAACAACATTTACCATTTTAAATCCTTTGAAAAAGTCACCAAAGGGCACAAGAGTGAGCTTTGTTATCCTCTTTTGATCAGATTCTGTGATCTTTAATGAACCCATGAAACAAAATTGACTTTTTCAAAGGTTTTCAGTGTGTGTGTGTATGTGTGTAACTTTTCTGTCATTTTATGTTTTATGTAATTATCAGGCATTTTTATCAGGCATAGTAAATAACACTATTTGTTGGCAAATAAATCTAAATGCTGCAATGTTCCTAAAGCAAAGTTTAAATGTTTGGTTTTATTTTGATACAAAAACTTTAAAAGAGGGGATTTTTGATATATTTAGTTTTTTATCAAGTTAGTTATTAGTGTTAAATCAATTAATCCTAGGCTCTACAAACCTATCTTGTTTAGTCTAATATGAAGGGTATTCCAACTGGAAAATAGTAAAGAATTTAAGCTTAGTTAATTTGTGCTGACAGACAAGACATTGAACACATGCCAACTTTTATTTAATGTAGATAGGGCTCATCCACATCTACAATCTGTGTTAAGGCCCATTGATTTGTTTTTTGGTGTAATATGTGCCTTAAAAAACTATACATCTATCAGATTTGAGTCCCACTAAACTCATGTTGCATTGTAGTACTAAGCAAAGCCCTTAATCAGAATAACAAACTTCCTAGTCCTTGCAAGTCTTGCTTTGTTATACTCTGATACTTTTCTTTTTTCGTTTCTCTGTTCATGACATACTATTGCAAATTACAGTAATGGCGGCCCAGCTCGGAGCGGGAGGTGTTGTTTGGTTGCCGAGGGAAAACGTCAGATGGTGTTAGAGAAGTCGGCTGAATGTCGCAATGAAAAGGGCACCAGACGTCATAAATATCTGCTGCTGAAATACGACAGAGAAACAAGGGAGCTCAGGCTCATGGGGTCTACTGAAACTGTGGCTTTTTGTGTGGAGGGGTGTACAATTCTGGCAAATATGTAGCATTCATGTGACTACTGTTCTGGAGTGTTCTGGACTATTTAAAAGAAGACATTTTTATACTTTTTACTCATGTTTTTAAAAATGTAGGAGAAAGTGTATCCGTCTTTCAGTTATGTGACTTTTGTTGTTATGTCAAATATCTTGGGGATTTCACAGACTGAAGTCAAAATGCAACATGCAATAAAAAAATCTTCAGGCAGATGAGCAGAGCTGATACTATTAAATTTTTTTTAAACATATACGATTTTACTCCTATAAACTGGCTGGCGTCACACATTTGGAGCCTAAAACATAGCCTGAAAACAGTATTGTGGTGCTTGAGCATTGCTATTTTATGTTTTATACTTTGAAATACTGTTTAAGTAATAAGGAACTTCTGTCATTGCTGTTGTAGCAGTTACAGTTGGGCAAGACTTAGTGTGGGACACCTCCTGAATCCAGGACCTTCTTGCTGTTGACTCTCTTTTACAGTTAAAAGTGAGTAAAGCAGGTTAAGTGAGCAGTTAGTAGCTTTGCGTGTTCATTTATGTTCAGTTTGACAGTCTTTACATTCAAAAAAATATCTAATGTGGCTTCGGCTGGTGTTTTTGTCAGACGTATTCAGAAATGTGCATTGTAGTTAATATTCCTTCATTGTCAAATAATAAAACATCCCGGCCTCACGGTGCACCGAGGGCCTCATTGTCCAACACCGCGTGCCTGTCTGGACATCGGGCTCAGTTTGTGTTCTGGCTGTGATTGGGGGGGCAGCTCTTTTTTTTTTTCGTGCCGATCCGAACATGATGCAACACGGTGCAGGAGGCGTCTGCCGATACCTGCCGAGGCCACACCAGCTCATTCAGACACAGGGAAAAACAACACGCGCTCACTCAAACAGAATCAGCAGCCCCTCCACGGCGTCTCCACGGCGGCGCACACCGGCACACCGTCGTTTGCATCTCAAGCAGACAGCGCGAAAACAAGAAAACAAACGAGTGCCGAAGGTACGAGAGCTATAGGCTGCCAGCTCCTGACAAGAACACAGATGGACTACAGTATGAGCGCTGTATGAGCAAAGAGATGTTTATGCCCCTTTGCAGATTGTGTTGTAGCTACAGTGCTCTGCTTTATTTGCATTATGACACGGGATGAGTCAGAGCGACGGAGTTTTCCTATTCTGTTCAGAGAAGTTCGTCTTGCAGCAGCAGAAACATGACAGGGAGTGCAAGCAATGAGCAGAAAACAGAGTCAAAATGCATTTATTCATGCAAGAGTAACATATATTTTAAAATAGGTTTACACCCTGAAAGCAGATTGGTTAATACAATTGCAAAAAAAAAATAGTTGACTTTATAAATATCTGGTGGGTAGATATGTGTCCAACCATTCTATTTGGTTAAAACTGTTTTTTTTTACAGTGTACTCAAGTAGAAGTAAAAAAGTAGTGACACAAATAATTCCAAAAAAAATGTGTAATTAGAAAAAAACAAAACAGAGCTTTAAAGTCTGATTTATGTTTAGTGACATAAATCATAAGAAACAACAAAAAATAATCCAAGTATTCTAATGTTATCTAAAAAAGTCTTTTGATGAGAATGTAATTTAGTTTTAGTTGAGGTTTTGTCAAATAATTAGTTTTAGATTTATCTTGGTTTTAGTCAGCAAACATGGCATGCACATTTTTTGTTAGTTGGCCAAATCTAAAATTAATTTAGTCAATTTTACATTATATTATTCTGTTTTTAAACATATTTCATGGAGCTTCTCCTCTGGACGTTCAGATGTTTTAATACTTTTATCCAATTTGATTTAGCCTATTTTTAGTTAACATAATTACTTTGGGATTTTAAGCAGTTTAATTAACTTCATGTTAGTCTTACTTTTAGGCAGCCAAATATTACTAGTAGAACTCATGACTCAGTTATGACAAATCCTTTCGATGGTGAACTCTGGCACTTCCTCCACTGGAAGCTCCGAGCTCAACATCATTTGCATCCAAAGCAAGTCTCCAGAAACACAAAACACAATGCAGATGAGCCGAGTACGGCACAGTCCCTCCAAAACATCACAGGAGAAAATTACCTTCCTCGATGCCCACAAGACTGTTATTATATGAATGGGGAGCCCTGCCAAAAGCTCCTCCAGCCTCCGCCATATGTTCCCCCCCCTCCTCCACGTTCTCAAAGCTAAAGCAGATGAGTTCTTTGTTGATCGGATGACAAGCGGCAGACGCAGCTCGACCATTAGCATTCGCCGGGCTGTTCTTTAGTTTCACAGCCTTGCGTCAAATCCCATCGTAGTGGGTTTAATGAGGAGGCGGAAGCGTCTCGGGCTCTCCCCCTCCGATTTCAACCCTTTGGCTCGCCGTGTCGGTGAGATTTATGTGCGAGCGTGGGGGTCCCGCGGCGTCCGCCCGCAAAGGAAATGATCAGAGCAGACTGTTCGCTAAAAACAGAGCGGGAAGTCAAAGTTAGGACGGAGTTAAGGTGAGCCGGGTATTTTGGGGAGAGTTCTGTGTGGAGTGTGAAGTCAGGAGGGAACATCGTAGTGATTGGGCAAGAACTGGAATAGTAGTAGTAGTAGTAGTTGTAGTAGTTGTAGTATTAGTAGTGGTAGTAGTATTAGTAGTATTAGTAATAGTAGTCAGGACTTGACATAGACTTCTTGCTCACTGGCCACTATGGCTTTTTTAAATGTTACTGGCCACTAGAAATGTTTACACTTTAGTTTGAAATGATATTGGGCTCATTCTAAGTATCTACAAATAGTATGCATTTTAATCTCCAAATACAAGCCATTAAAAGTTGGAAAAGTAAATGTGCCAGAAATAAAGCCTTTGGAAAAAAAAAAAAAACCTTTACACTGGCTTTAAACCTACATTTTTTTGCTGCATAATTTCAATAAAAATACAAAAAAAATATGGTGCAAACTACATTCGTCTGCTGTTTTGTAGCTAAAATTGTACAGATTTTTGCTCAAAATGTGCCCATTATGTCCATTTTGAATTTGTGCATTTGTGGAATTAATAAAATAGTATGTATGCACGAATGCGTTAAACTGGCTTTCTGTCCTGTGAACAAAACCGGTTTTCTTACTGTCTATACAAGTGGCTAGTGATAGAAAAAGAGTTGCCAAAATAGAAGTGCTATATTCTGTCAAAAAAGCCTAAAGTCCAGAAATAGTTTAATGAGACAAAGGAAGTATGTTCATCCTAGTTTTGAACACCTGAAAGTAGTGAAAGTGAAAGATTCCGTAGGTTTTATTTTCCTTCAGTAGACAAATCTCATTGGCTGTGTTTAGATACAAATGCATTCTCTCTGCCTGCATTTATCTAAAATGATTTGATGTTTAGCCTTTCTGTGAAATCCCTGCTAACAAATCTGCCTAATTAGTAAACAGTGTGTATGGAGTTAATATTAGCTTTGACAATAACAGAGGAAACACAGCAAATGCAGTGTCAAATCTTTCATCCCGTGCATCTGTGAACCAATGTGTTGTAATAAGGACTTTGGCTCAGTTTGTAATCTTCACTCCACTCTCTTGTTTATCCCACTCCCATTGATTAATTACATGCACAATGCAGTATATTCTTTCTATTGCCTTATGCAGGGGTATAGGCAACGTCAGGCCTGGGTGCCAAAAGCGGGCCGCCCAGAATAGACTCACCGGCGAGGCTTTAGTCCAGAGCCGTCACACACATTTCCAGTTTATTTGATTTAGAACGCTAGAACACTATTTACAGAACATATGCAAAATTGATTTGTTTTTATGTTTTTAACCATGTCATAACATTTTTCCCTCATCAAAAACAGACCAGTAGTAGTATTTCACTTCATTCATGCAGTTTTCCTTGGCTAATCATGTTTAATTTAGAACTTTTGCATGTTTGTACTTCCTGATTACATTCACGTCATTGTAAAAATCCAAAACTGTACTTTACATTTTTAAAACATTGTGTCGCTTCTGGGCTGCTTTGCTTAAAAGTGTGGTTTCCAGGCTGTGCTAAAGCTGCTAACCATGCTGTAAATCAAAACTGAAAGGTTCTTTGTACTGTGCTATTCCCACGACTGCCAGTAGTAGGAGCTCAACACAAAGTCTTCCGCAGCTCTACCGCTTGCATTTCAGTGACAGAAGTTATTTCTTACGTAGACATTATTTCAAATTACTCACTTTGACATTGCATAAAATCCAAACAGAAGAACAATGAACATGTATCCCTCTCTGCAGAACTATTCTCATCCGCATTTTTCTTCCTCCAGACTCCAACTATTTACAAATTGGTTCCGGTCATATCTTGGGAAAGCTCATGAGTGATTTAGACCATTCAAAATTGCCTGGTGTGACAAAACAAGATCAACAACCAACAGAACTTTTACAACACACACAAGCATGACACCATTGTTTGTAGAAGTAAACACCATGGGACCATTTAGTCGATTTGGTCCATTATTGAGATTGCATTTTCGATTGATTTCCCAGTCTATGTTGTGCTAATGCATCTCCAACTTTGCACAATACTACAGCAGTAACATGCAACATGGTGCAAGCCAAGATTTTGAGTTCAGTGATTATGCTAAGAAGTTTTTTTGCATTAACTTCCCATTATTTTGATTCCATTTACTAATGAACTGGAGTTTCTTTTATTGAAATTACCGCTCATGGTTGGTGCTTCAGCCTCCCAGCATGGATTGTGTGAGTTTTCCCTGTGTGGGTTTCCACCTATAGTGTTCTGTATTCTCCCATCAGCCCATTCTCCAATTAAGCCCCCCAGAACATGAACCTAATTCAAAGATCTGGACAAGGCTCCTGACAGGAGGCCCCAGCAGCATTCAGAGGATATAGCTTTGCCTACACAGTCAAGTCGACTTTTATGAGCATTAAACTCTGTTGTAACATTGTTCTTTGAGCAAAAAACACCTGGAGCATTTCACTTCATGCTCACAGTTTTGAATAATTCTGTTCGCTTTGGTCTTTCTCTTCTACTGTTGAATCTCTGAAAAGTACTTCCTAGTGTCATTGCATTGAAAGATCACCTTAAAACTGTCCTCTACATTTTCAAGCCCATAATTCAACATTGTATCTGCTCTGAGCAGTTTTTTTTTTCCGCAGTCTGTGCCCTGAAGTTCTAACAAACCTCAAAGATGTCAAAGATTGTTTGTTTGTTCTATGTCATTCCCACTGCTGCTTGCAGGAGGAGCTCTCGGCAACCTTCTCTTCTAGTGTTTTAGAGCCATATTCTAACCCTTACATAAACATTATTTGAAGTTGTACAATGTAAAATATCAATGCTCAGACATCCAGAAATGTTGCCATGCCTGTTTTTAAGCCTCATATGCTAAAACTACTAAAATTATGCAGCAAAAAAGTTGCATAATTCACTTTTATGTCTTTTCAACAGCAAATATTTAGTACATTCTCACTCAAGCAGTGAAAATAGGCACTTTTATCAGCTCTGTACTTGATTTTTACTTCTTGTTCTACTCGTTTAGTGGTTTCTGACCCCTGCTCTTGTTGTGTGTCCAGTCGACGGCGGCTGGGACGAGTGGACCGAGTGGACGGTCTGCAGCAGCCTGTGCGAGAGGCAGCGCGGTCGGGAATGTAACTCTCCGGCTCCGAGACACCGAGGGAAGATGTGTGAGGGCCACAGCCAGGCCGCCGAGAACTGCACCAGCGGCCTCTGCACGCAAAGTACGGCTCGCTTCACTTTATGTGTCAGGAATACTTTCATTCATCTCCATTTGTTACATTTATTAATTCATTATTCATTCATTATTTTTTTTTTCCCATTTTTGTTTGGGCCAATTTGATCTCATATACCCTTTATTTTCTTTATGAAATGGCTTACTTTTATAGAGAAAAAAAAAACAAAACTACATTTATTAATTAATTATTGCATATGCATCTGCTTAAGGGGTGACATGTTCCCATTTTTATTTTATTTTTTTCAATTTTTGTGGTTTGGGCCAATTTGATCTCATATACCCTTTATTTTCTTCATGAAATGGCTTACTTGTATAGAGAAAAAAAACAAAACTACATTTATTAATTAATTATTGCATATGCATCTGCTTAAGGGGAGACATATTCCCATTTTTATTTTTTCATTTTTTATTTTTTTTCCATTATTGTGGTTTGGGCCAATTTGATCTTATATACCCTTTATTTTCTTCATGAAATGGCTTACTTTTATAGAGAAAAAAAACAAAACTACATTCATTAATTCATTATTGCCTATGCATCTGCTTACGGGGAGACATATTCCCATTTTTATTATTATTATTTTTCATTTTTGTTTGGGCCAATTTGATCTCATATACCCTTTATTTTTTCATGAAATGGCTTACTTTTATAGAAAAAAACAAACAAAAACAAAAAAAAATACAATTTGCTATTAAGGTATTTTCTCATATTTTTTGTCAATAGTCTACAGTAAAAGTTGCACATTGATGTCATTTTTTCTCCCTTTTCACCTTAAGTGTGCTGCTTTGACTGTTTCTCTTTGCAGTCATTTGTACTGAAAAACACAGCTGGAGTTATATTAATAACTAAGCAAAGTCAGTGATTCACTTATTTTTGCTTCCTTTTTCCCCATAATTATAGACAGATAATAACACTTATTGAATACAGCAATTATTTCATTTGATTCCTTTGTATTGCTCTCACCAGGGTGGTTTCCTTCCACATGCTTTGACCATGCTTTGATTGTGCTCCTATCAAAAAACAGCAGTTCCATTCTCTTTAATTCTG
>JAADKR020014075.1:0-12526 GCA_011763505.2 Lythrypnus dalli | reverse complement strand
ATTTAACTGATTTTTTTTATCCAAAGAACCAATGATTTATAAAGGAATATCATGAAAATTAACATGGTTGCCTAAACCTTCGCACCCCACTGTATTTACTCTAGCCCTACTTAGCACCATTTATTCTACTGTCAACTTCACTCGCTAAATATTTGTCACTTTATGCATTAAAATACAGTGTTGAATAGTAGGAAAGAAATGCAAATGTGCTTACAATATAAAAGCAATGTAAACATAATCACATAGGCTGTGCAACACTGTATTTTCTTGCTAGACTTTACAGTGAGTATTCACAAAAAAGTTATGAAATTACAAGAAATATATAAAAAGATAAAAAAGTGCAGTTTTCTATTCATTTACATTGCACTAGATTCTAAAGGCCAATCACAAGATGGCTGTCAGAGCTTGCTGTTTGTACCAATGTATTACTAAGTCGATGTCCTATTTAGAGTTTTATAGCTTTGATGGAAAAGTGCTTTATTTTTGGAAAACATTTATATTATATCAGAGATTGAACATAGAGAGAGTCCTCAGTAAGAGACAGGCAAGAAACAGAATTCATAGATCATAATTGTAAAGTCTAAAGACAATGCGTTTAACATTGAGCTGCGCTTGAATCGATGGCTTGAAAATAGACCACTTTGTTTTTAATATAGCTGGCTTTCAACATCTTATATGCCTTTTATTCATGACTGTTGATAATGGACTTCTGGAAGTCTTTTATAGATATCCCAATAACTAATTTTGCACTGACTAGATATTCCTTCCCTTTAGAAGCAATATATAGAGTTATTTTTCCATTATTTTGAACCATTAATTAAATTATGACAAGTTGTGTTGGCAGACAAGATACACAACCTGCTTCTTTTATTGAAGCATGCCAGTGGACGAAACTTTCCACATCTGTAGCAATATTAAATGATAAAGCCGATCATACGAAACAGCTGGGCCCTTTGATCTAAAAAAAAAAAAAACAAGTCACTTCATCAGTCACTTCTGAATGATTGTAAATGCACCTTGATGTTTTAGGATCCCTGTTTTTTTGCTATGCTATTAAATATGTTTTAGCATATATCAAGTTTTAATTAAGATTAAAGTGAGTTATTCTTTGTTCAGAACGTACATATTTGGACAACCCTCACAAAAAGTCTCATGTCAGTTCCTGTCCCGTGCAGAACATTTTTGGTAACTCCACAGAGAGCTTCCACATGTACAGCTCTGCAGCATATGGCGAAGCAGACCTGATGTTCAGTGACTCCACCCACCATCTGCAGAGGGTCATCTACAGCTACACCTCCTGGCTGGGCTCAAGCTACACCACCGTGCTGCAGGCATTTGAGTGTGAGGGTAAGAGAACCATAACTAAAAGAGAACATCCTGAATATAACTTTTTCAGCTTTTTGCCTTGGTATATTTGTATCTCAAAACATGCATGGAATCGTAAGCCTGTTTACTGAGGCATTTTTTGGTTTGGTTTTCTTGCAAGAACTTGTAATTTGACTTGAACATGATTGATGATTTGGCACTTGACTCGGACAAGTGAGACAGAGGGCCAATGGCTCATAACTTTACAACTGCCAAAACAACTTTTAAGTTTGACTCTAAAGAATATTGTTACTTTCAAAGATAGACTTTTCTCCTGTAACAACACTGAGGGGTGTATCATATTTGTAACTTCATATTTTTGTTTCATATATTTTTATAAATATAAGTTTGGCCATTGATGCAAAAACCATGCGGACTGTGGAGGCCTGTTGTAGGAATATATTCTGTAGGAAGCAATCTTAGCAGGGATGCCCAGACTTCCCTCTCCACACACACTTCCTCCAGCTCACCTCAGGGGATTCCAAAGTGTTCCCAGGCTAGCGTGGATACATAGGGTGTACTCACGCTTGTCCATCCGAACCGTGCCCAAGCGCGGAAAGCCCCTTTGCGTGGCTTGTTTGTGTAGTGTGAGTGCAGTCGAAACGTTCCTAGAACTGGCTCGGTTTTGGTCTGCTTGTAGGAGGTGGGCCAGAGCTTGGCTCGGTTGCTCATGTATGTGCACATGCACGGATACAAACGGTGGATGAATGTGTCGTGATGAGAAAGTAAGAAAAGGCACGTGTCAGTGCGGCAGTGCCTTATGAATCTGCAATTTAACCGTGTCTGATCTGTTAAATCTGTTTTACTGATTACATTTGTACGAGTGGTGTCCGCGGAAGGCAAAAAACTGAAGCCGGACGTACCCCGGGTGCGTTTCGCTTGTCTCAAAGTTGAAAGCGAGCGTCACGCTGCGTACCTTCACCTCCTTTCCATTTTGTCCGATTTCACTGCTCATGAGACATTCTGTGACAAATAAAAGCTGCTTTCTCCATGTGATTTGGTGCGTGTTTGTGTGGAAACTTCAGGAAACACGCCGCTGTTCAAACAATCTCATTTCATTCATCCATTGAATGAAACAGGACCAGCTGTTATTTCTCCCGGTGCGCCTGGTTCAGAGGCTCTCACAGACGCATGTCTGCTCTGCCCACTGTCCACAGCTGAAACACAGCTCCGTTATACCTTTGGTTCGGTTCTCTTTTGTAAGTGTGAGTGCGGGCCATTCGGGGGAAAGAGACCCCTCCCCAATCGAGCTGGGCTTAGTTCGGATGGACAAGTGTGAGTACGCACATAGTCTCTCCAGCGTGTCCTGGGTCCTCTCCAAGGCCTGGAACACCTCCTGACGGAGGCGGCCAAGTGATATTTGGAGCAAATGCCTGAGCCACCTCACCTGGCTCCTCTCGACATGAAGGAGCAGCGGTACTACTCGGAGGTCCTCCCGAATGACTGAGCTCCTCGGCTTATCTCTAAGGATGCACCCAGCCACCTTGCGAAGGAATCTCATTTCCACCGCTTGCACTGATCTCATCCTTTCAGGTCACTACCAAGATCTTGTGACCATAGGTGAGAGTTGTAACATAGATCGACCGGTAAATCGAGAGCTTTGCCGACACTGCAACGATCCGTCTGTCGATCTCATGCTCCATCTTTCCCTCACTCGTGAACAAGAATCCAAGATACTTGAACTCCTCCACTTGAGGTAAGGACTCTCCACAGACCTGGAGCTTGTCCTCAAGCCACCTTTTTCCAGTCAAAAACCATGGCCTCGGATTAAGAGGTGCTGATTTTCATGAAACAAATTCACATAAATGTGGCGAAATGGAAATTGACTGTTTATCATTATTTATGACAAGCTCTCGTCAAAAGAGGGCAGTGTGTCAGTGTTAGACAGAAACACAATTTCCTCTTTTTCTACAGGGATTTTTTTTATTTGCTTTTATCGTGTGCACCAGAGGCAGTATGTGTTCTCTAGCTGTACAAACAAAGCAGATTTTACCAAGTGGCCAAGTGGCTTTTAGCTATAAAAAAATTACAGGAGGACCTTAAATAGACTGGACTCGTTTGCTAGGTGACTTTGACATCACTCAAAATGTATATGTATAATGTCTTAATTCATTTCATATCTTTGCTTTAATTGCCTCCACTAAATATCTGTGAATTATTCCGGAAGAGCAGGTGCTGAACAACACCTTTTTCATATGCATAATCATTACAGCAAGTTCAAGAATGTGAAATCCCCATGCAAGGGTGTTCAAGAGTGTTTTACAAGACAGATATGTAGCATAAAATAACCCCTCTAAAACAGACACCCATAATATCCTAACATGTGATGACCAGTGAACTCATTTGCGTGTTCTCTCTCCACCAGGCTTCTGCTGATGGAACAGAAGGGATTTACCCAGTGCATCCGTCCATCTCTGTCCTCCCACCCGTCGGCCCGGCCCCACCATCTGCCTGGTGCTGCATCTCCCCGCTTCTCTTTTAGACTCAATAATTCTCTGTTACTGTCCCTGTCCTCATGTCAACCAGCCATTTCCACTCAGATAAGATTTTCAACGCCTTGGTTTGTATAGTTAAATGTGACAAAATAAGAATCTGTTTTGTTTTTATTTCCTACTGGCGTTCTCGCTGGTTGTTGTCAGAAGGCAAAAAGAAATCTCACTACGGGACTGTGTAGGACGTTATGATGATGACGAATAGTAAGCTTTACAGTGTTGTGAAGAAAAACATGAGGCTATGTTCACACTGATAAATTTGTTCTCAGATTGTAGTACAATTGAAAAGTGATGAGTCGTTGCCCTTAAAGACATAATTTACAGATACATCTGGGCTAGTTTTATTCAGAGACTTGCAGAAGACAAATAAAATAATTTAATTTAAGCTATTATGACGCTTATACTTAAAACAGGGCAGCTCAAGATTTGGCTTTTTGAAATTTAAAACTTTTTTAGTATCTTTAACAAGGTCAAATAATCTTTTAACAAGGTCAATAATACATACCATTGACATTATAAATAAATAGCAAAAATAAACTGAATTATATTGGTGAAAAAATAAGCTCTCAAGTGAAAATAAGGTGAATAAAAGCAAATGGATAGAGTTTGAGGAATGTATTTTACACATTTTCATGCAAAACTGCTTTGAAGCAAACTGAACACGACTGTTGTAATTATTTAAAAAGCAAGTACATATTAAATTTAAAGCTAAACATTATTTCAAAGCATATTTCGATAAACACTAGAAAATATGCCATCATCCTCAATAAATTGCTGCTAAATTGCTTAAATTAAGGCGCTTTTTTTGCTGATTGTGAGTAGGTTTGGGCTGAAATAAGAGCCAATGGAACAAGGCCTTTAACATTTACATAAGTACATTTAAATACGAAAAATTAATTTGTGTATTTAAAATAAGAAAAAAACCCCACTTGAAATAAAACAGAAAGGTTATAACAACTCAAGCACTTTATAGACACTTAAGGCAAGATTGGCTGATACTGACATGAAAATGAAAGAAACTTTGAGTTTCTCGTGCATTAAAAATAAATATTGTTGTCATATTTAATGCGTTTGAGGCCTTAAATTTGGCAGGATCACATTTCATATCTTTTATTTTTTTAATGATTTAAGACCATGGTAAATCCACACTGCAGAACATTCCAGGTCACGTTTGTGGTCGCCCACTGTAGCTGCTAACTCTGCCGGTGCTACTGTACAGAGATCATAACTACAGCTAGAGGATGGCTCACTGTGAAACCAGAGCTCCAAAACGTCAGATGCTGCTTGATTTCTGTGTAGCTCATCTTTGGCTGTATCATCGTTTGTTTTTAATCTCTCTTTGACCATCGATTTGCGTTTTTTGAGTTGAAAAACTTGCAGTGTACTTTTTGCTTTGTACAACCCAATAAAAATATCCAATAGTCTTCTTAACAATTTGCAAAGTCAGAGTTTGAAAGTTGTCTTTTTACAAATTTCAAAATTTTCACTGAAACCAAAACACATTGGTTTGGATATAGCCTCAATTATTATGCACTCATGCTAGAAAACTCAATATGGTGCTGCCTCTGTCCCCGGCTGCTGCTTCTCTATTCAGCAGGAGCCAAAAATAAAATTCAGAAAGGGACCTTTCTGTGCAACTGTTTGGCATTGCAAAGAAACAGAGCCAATTTAGCTACACACTAGCTTTTAGAAACATAAAAGATTATGAAAAATAAAAGTTGTTTTATGTGTGTAACCCTATAAAGGTTCATAGAATAGCCTGACTGATTTATTACTGTACTTAAAATGCATGTGAAGTTTGAGACAAAGTATGCAAGTGAAGTATTCAGGATGAAAAAAACAAAGCTAGGAGCAACAGGCTAGAATTGTATAGTTATTTAAAATGAAAATGGTGAAATCCGCAGCTTTTTAAGATTTTCCACAAATGAACAAAATTTATTCAGGGGTGTTGGCGAACATGTTACTTTTTTGAATAACAAAATCATTGCTCTTTAAGCATGAAAAAGAGAATAGTCGGCATTATCGGAGGAACATACCTCTTCAACCTAGTTACGAATAAACATTATAAATTACAAGTTACAAGCTGATACCTAACAACACTGACCTGCAATTGCTTATTGTATCTGATCATTCACACAACCAACACATTGTTTGTAGTTGCAAATAAATCGATTTAATTTGAAAATATAATACAATATCTTTAGCCTTCTAGGTATGGATTAAAGGTACACTATGGAACTTTTTAGACGACAAAAAAAAAAAAAAACCTTGATACAAGTGCTTCTTTAATCTTTTGGTGACCCAGGGGTGGTTAGCATAGTGTCTTTACTTTCCATCACGGTGGCCTTTATGATGCTCCAGGATCAATTGTCATCTCTGGTGTCGTACCCTCTCCATGGGAACATTAACCAGAAACCTTAGAAATCAAATCATAGAGACCATTGTGATTGAAATTAGTAAAGGTGCCAAACTAACTACCCATAGCCCCATGGTCACTAAAAGCTCAAATACACACTAATAACGTTTTTTTTTTTTTTTTGGCCAAAAAACCGCCATAGTGTACCTTTAACGCTAGCCTAGAAATGTAACATTCGCCACATTAGCTTCTATACCGCTCTCCCAACTTTCCTCTCCCACAAAGCTCCATCTCTGGCACTGAACAACAGGGTGCTATTAGCATTAGGAGCTAAGAAGTCGACTTTTCTGTGTGCTAGTAAGTGTGTGTATGTGTGCACTTGCTATCCCTTCGCCATTATTGCCCTAATTGGCAGTCTGGCACATGATGCAGTGTGTGGGAGTTCTTGTGTATTATGTGGCTGTATTCCTAGTTTCCCATGGCTTCTATAGCTTGTCATTTATTGGATCACTGCGTTCTCATGTCTGGTAAAGTAGGTTCAGGATATTGTTTCAGGACTGTAGGACAAAAAAGGTGTGGGTGTGTTCACCTCTTGTGACTCTGCTAGTAACTATAGGCTTGCTAATGCTATGTTGTACATGAATGTCGTAAGTATTAAAAGAGTATCAAACTAATTATTGTTGTGGCTTGTGACATTTTATCAGTAGTCGTCAAACTACTTGATTACTTGAGTAAATGTACAGATGCTACTTGTCAAATTAAAGTATAAGTTGCTCAGTCAAATTTTTACTTAGTGAAAGTACTGAAGTATTTGCAGTAGAAAAGTATTGGTGAAAGTAGAATGTATTAATTAAGTATAAATTAGTTTACATAACTGGGAGGAAAAATAACTTCAAAAACACAAAACTTGTGTCCGAATTCACCTCCTGCATGGCACCATGAAGGGAAGGGGAGCTATCTTTCTTGTCTAAGTCAGTGGCACAGACAGAACAGCTGCATAGCTTTACCTGCTGTTCTGGAGGGTGCATTTCATATTTACTTTTTACGTTTCAGCTTTTTTAGAAATACATTAGAGTAGGAAGTATTATATTTCTCTTTCAAATGTAGTTGAGTACAGCAAAAAGTTCTCAACAAAAACAGCTGTCAAGTAAAGTACAGATCCTCAAAAACTCTACAGTACTTAAGTAAGGGAGTCAATTACTGGCCATCTCCGGATTTAATTTATGTAATAGTAATGCATTTAAGTTTGCTGTTGTTTTTTTGTTTACTGTTAGACATACATTACTCCCACTTTAGACATCATTTTTAGTCCAACACAGTTTAGTCCTTATTGGTTTAGGAAATTAATACATTTTCAAACTGCTTTTACTTTACTGGTTCTCATTTACACAATCCCAACACGTCCCCGATAAAGCCCTAATTAGTGCTCTATTACAGCCTCCAGCAGAGCCGTAGACGGGGGGGCAACCAGGTTCGTTGTCCTGGGTCCAAGGACTAGGAAGGTCCATAAAAGAGCCTATTTTTTATAAAAAGTTATTTAAAAAATGGGTAACCCTTTTTGCCCTGGGCCCCAGTTAGTCTGTCGATGACCCTGGCCTCCAGCAGATAAAGTTCACTGACTGAACTCCAGAGATTGTAATCTTTCAAAGAGAAAAGGCCTGTTCACATATTGTGAAATTTGTGCATGTCTCCTCACATGCAGCTTTGGACAGAATTTATGATGTTCTAAAACAGTATCACTTTAGCTCAATGTGGTAAAAAGTTTATAAAACAAAACACCATTTACACTTATTTACTACACTGCCATTTCTACTTATTTATTCCACTATTTCACAGCCAAACAATTAATTAAATAATAGACATAAATATACAAAATGAACCGGACAAACACTGTGAAAAGGAGGAAAACTTGGAGCTGACAAAACACAAGTGGTGCAGCCATTTTCAGCACTTTGAAATACACATATATTCTTGCTACTGTATTCTGTCCTCACCTTGAAGAAAAGTGAACTAAAGAAAAGTATGTCTGATGCAATTGAAATTCTTGCGACATCTTTTCTATAGGGCCTATTATATGTTTTTCTTTCCATGCAATGTACAGTATGCTCAGGAGGGCAAGTATTTGGCTAATAATCTGCAGCTATTCCGTTACTATTTGCTGGGTCTGCACTATCGGAGGTGTGACAGTGGGGAGCCAGTGCACCTCATTAGTGGAGGCTAATAGAGGATTATCCGTCTAATGTCATTTAAAACCGGCTTGTTTTATTTTTATGTTTTACATAGTAACAGTTTTCTGAGTCTGTTTTAAAATAAAGATAGTGTTCCAGACACATTTAAAATAACATCAGAAGTATGAACATCGGAGAGAAGACTGCAATATGAAGTGTTAAAGGAGTACAATAATCACATGGCATTGGACCTTCAGTTTAGTTTACGTTATTCATTTCAAACCTTATACACAGCAAGCCACAAGGACACAAGACGTGAGATGTGAAAAGAAGGTGGAAGAAGCATTGCTTTTAAAATTCCATCCCCTCACATAACCATCTCACTACAACAATACATGACATAACAAAATAATACAGTTACAATACATAATACAGTTACAATACCACGCTTACAACAAGCTCACCAGACAAAACAGAACCCTTCGCCCACTCCATTTAATGGCACCAATTCTGTTAATGGCATCAGTGTTCCTCCTCCAAGTCCCTCATCAATATTTGTTTTATAAACATCCTTTTAACTGGAACTGAAAAAAGTGTAATTTTTAAAAGTTGCTTTCCAAACAATAGTTAATATGTAACATTACAAATTAATGATACAGTGTGAACAAAGAGCTTAACTAAACCTTTTCATCACACCAACACATTCAACACACTTTCTGTAAATAACTTTTGTGGGGTTTCCATAAAGTCCTCTCATCAATTGATACCCTTAAAACATTTCCTCTGACTCTTTCAATGATAGTATCATCTATGATTATTTGCACTAGTACACTACATTTTTGATTTCCAAAAAGCAATCAAGTTCAATGATCATTTCTTCATATACTTTACATCAGAATCAGAATTCGCTTTATTGCCATTGTTAGTGAGGAGTTCACAAACTAGGAATGTTTTGCGGTCCATCCATGCAACATGAAACATGAATTAGGATAAATAATACAATCTCTAAAAAAAACTCGATGACTACAAGCATGCAGTAAAAATAGACTGATAATAATAAAAGTGTAGACACTAAGGTAAAAGTGGATCTAAAAGAATAGTAATAAAAATAACATCTAACACAGAAACAGCAGCATGAGGGTGTACAAATATGCATTAGCAGCAATGGGGCATAATGGCATAGTGCAAAAAGAGCAGGCAAATGGCATCACAGATTGTAGAGTTATTAAGTGTTCATGAGTCTTATGGCAGAGGGGAAGAAAGTGTTCTTGTGGCGGGAGGTTCTGGTCCGAAGGGACCAGAACGTAACCTCGTAACCTCCTCCCTGAGGGGAGAGTATTATATAATTTATATGCAGTGTAAAAAATGATGGTCCCAAAAGTGACCCTTGTGGCACTCCACACATTATGTTCTTATAACTTGATTTGTATTGAGCAATCCGTACAAACTGTCGTATGTGGGATTTTATGTGGCTTAACATTGCAAAACTCTTGAAATTCCCTCAGCTCGGCGCTGTTCTTAAAGTAAGAATATATGTCCCTCGCCAAATTTTCACATTTCCTTGGTAGCTGCTTGCATGCTTCCCTTGCACACAGATGTAATGAATGGCAGATGCATCGCTGTATTATGATACCAGGGAGATCTTTCCTGTCTGGTTTGGAGCAAAACTTTTAACTCTTTCTTGGTGTCTTAATCCCTTTGCATGTTTTTTTAGTACTGTTATTTCAGACACCATTTGGACGTTGCAGCAGCGGCAAAAGGCCTTTGACTCATTTCCAGCAACAGGTGTAAGCCAACCTTTGAAAAGAGGGTCAGACTCCCACACGGTTCGATAGAGTTGTGCCCAGTGCTTTGTGCTGCTGCTTGCAGAAGCCATTGTCTCATTTTGGCTAATTAGCTAAACATGCATGAAAATGCAGCAAATTGTGAAGGAGGAGAGAGGTGACACGGGGGAAGGCTTACTCACTGACCAATGAGCTGCAGCGCAGGGGTCACTTGCTGACCAATGAGGTGCAAGAGCTGCAGCCCTGACTCCGATGGTAAAACTGATCCAGGATCAGTCTCACCCTCCTATGCCTGAAGAGAGAGGCTGACGCTGACTTCAGATCAGAGCAACACTAAAGTGCTGTGGAGAAGGAGACACCATTGAACCAAGCTTTGTCTTGTCTATCGTACATTTGGGGGATTTTTGAACTATTGATCATACATCGTACGGGGGTCAAAATTATCGTATAAAAACGATAGTTATCGTACATCTGGCAACCCTGCTCCTTATCTTCCCCAAGCCATCCAGCTGCATCAACTTGTCCAATCATCTCATAACCACTCCTCCACCTCAGCCTTGGCCTATCAGAGACCAAGTCACTCAGCTGAATCAAATTGTCCAATTATTTCTTCATAGCCACACCTCTGCCTCGGCCTATCAGCATCCCAGCCACACCTTCGTCTAAGCCAGGGACGGGCAAACTAAGGCCCCGGGGGCAAAATGCGGCCTGCCAAGCCCTTCAATCCCGCCCCTAAAACATGCTCAAGCCTGATTTGTATTGGCTAAAATTGTGATTAAATAAGGTTTTCACTTGCATAAATACTGATAATGCATAACTGCAGCTTTTTGTTTTTTTTATTTGTATAGATTTTAGGCAATTACAGTCTCTTTTGAGAATATTACTTGTTTTAAACACCTGGTCCGGCTCCTGCCAAGTTAAAAAAACTCAGTGTGGCCCATCATAAAGTTTGCCAATACCTGGTCTAAGCCGATCAACCGAAGGATTTCATATTTAAACCTTTCTTCGTCACAATTCATCCGCTTAACAACAGTGCTGCAACCTCTGCCGCCGCTTGTATGTTGCCTTTGTTTCTTCGATTCAGTACAGCCAGGCTCTGTGTATAGTGCGTTCATGTCGTCATCATCCACCAGCTCTTCTCAGGCTACACTGCTGTCTGGATCTCGGAGGTTCTCCTTCATGTTCTGGATCTCACTCCTGCTATTTGCTGCCCTGTCGAAGTCATGTCTAGCTTATTCAACTGCGTTCGCTCACCTGCTCTCCTCTGCTTTATACTCTCATGTCTACATGGTGCAGCTCCTGTTGCCACCGCCAGATTCCGTCCTCTTCTTCAACTTCTGCGTCTGGAGGATCTGCTGCACTGCTCGTTTCTGTTCCCATTAAAAACATTAAACAAGAATGGAGTTTATGGGAGGACACCACGGAGGAAGCCACTGTTGTCAAAGAAAAACATTGTTGCACGCTTGAAGTTTGCAAAAGAGCACCTGGATGTTCCATAGCACTGCTGGCAAAATATTTTGTGGACAGAAGCAACCAAAATTGAGTTGTTTGGAAGAAACACACAATGCAATGTTTGGAGAAAAAAGGCACAGCACACCAAAATAAAAAAAACTCATCCCAAATGTTAAATATGGTGGAGGGGGTGTCATGGTTTGGGGCTGCTTTGCGGTCTCAGGGCCTGGACGGATAGCTGTCATAAAAATAAAAAAAAATTCCCAATTGTATCAAGACATTTTGCAGGAAAAATTAAGACCATCTGTCCTGAACTGAAGCTCAACAGAGGATGGGTGATGCAACAGGACAACCGCCCAAAGCATAAAAGCAAATCAACAACAGAATGGCTTAAACAGAGGAAAATACGCCTTCTGGAGTGGCCCAGTAAAACTCCTGACCTCAACCCGATTGAGATGGTGTGGCATGACCTCAAGAGAGAAATTTACGCCAGATATCCCAAGAATATTGCTGAACTGAAACCATTTTGTCAAGAGGAATGGTCCAAAATCCCTCCTGAATGATGTGCAGGTCTGCTCTGTGTGGATTATTTAATCCTAATTATGGGTTTGATTACCCCAGAAACATGTTTTTCAGAACATGCCATGTCACGTTGCACAAACCTAAAAATACCCCTTTCTGCTACACGTAAGCTAGTATACATTATCTATATCTTGATGAGAACAAGCATGTGCAAGCATTCACACACATTTGGTCAGAGGGTGGACAACTCGTAAACCAATGAGAGATTGACTTGCAGTCACTAAAAACAGTATAAATATTATGTCTGTACTGTAAAATTGCGTTTCTTTTCACGGAATCACGCAATAATGCTTAGTCCTTTTAGCCCAGCCGGGCAATAGTTTATTC
>JAADKR020013609.1:0-12551 GCA_011763505.2 Lythrypnus dalli | reverse complement strand
AGTAGAGGACGTTTCGCTTCTTGTCGCAGAAGCTTCTTCCTTGCTCTTGGAAAAAGAAGGATGATTTGCCAGAAGAGGAATCCCCTTATAAAGGGGAGAACCTGGCATGGCAGGAGCCTGGCTCCTCCTAAACAATATCCAAACGTGCAGGACGTGCACAGACGGAGACTGAACACCCGCAAAGCTGTGGGCCCTGACGGTGTCTCCCCTTCCACCCTGACACACTGTGCCACTGAACTGTCTCCTGTCTTCACGGACATTTTTAATGTGGCATGGCATGACTTCCCTGTAGTCATGCCATGTGCTGGGCTGCTTCAAGTTCTCAACCATTGGTCCTGTCCCCAAGAAATTGAAAATCACAGGACTGAATGATTACAGACCGGTGGCGCTGACGTCTGTAGTCATGAAGTTGTTTGAGTGCTTGTTTCTGCTCCATCTCAAGAACATCACCGCCCCCCTCCTGGACCCGCTGCAGTTTGCCTACAGAGCCAACAGGTCTGTAGACGACGTAGTCAACCTGGCCTTTCACTCCATCCTGCAGCATCTGAACTCCCCGGGAACCTACGCCAGGATCCTGTTTCTCTGCTTTCAACACCATCCTCCCGGGTCTGCTCCAGGACGAGCTGCACCAGCTCGACATGCCAGACTGCCTTTGCAGGTGGACTCTGACTTCCTGACAGACCGGAGACAGCACGTGCGGCTGGGGACAACTGTATCGGATACACAGACCTTCAGCACCGGATACACGGACCATCAGCACCTGGAGGTGCCTCCAGCCATCAGTTCTTTAAACTGATCAAGTTTGCGGATGACACCACCCTCATCGGGCTCATCTCGGACGGTGATGAGTCTGCTTTCAGGAGGGAGGCGGACCGGCTGGTGTCCTGGTGCAGCAGCGACAACCTGGAACTGAATGCCCAGAAGACAATGGAGATGATCGTGGACAGGAAAGCCACAGCCCTACAGGCCCCCCTCGCCCTCACAGCCTCCCCCACCCCCATCTCCATCGTGGACTCCTTCCTCTTCCTGGGCACCACCATCAGCCAGGACCTTAAGTGGGAGCCAACCATCAGCTCCTTCATCAAGAAGGCCCAGCAGAGGATGTTCTTTCTGCGGCAGCTGAGGAAACTCAAGCTACCAACCTAGATGTTGGTGCAGTCCTACACCTCCATTATCGACTCCATCCTCACCTCCTCCATCACCGTGTGGTACGTTGGCGCCACCACCAGGGACAGATACAGACTGCAGCGCATTGTGCGCGCTGCCGGGAAGGTGATCGGCTGCAAGCTGCCATCTCTCCAAGACCTACATATCTCCAGGACCAGGATGCGTGCAGGTGGGATCACAGCCGACCCTTCCCACCCTGGACCCCCTCAGGGAGCAGGCTATGGTCCATTCGGACCAGAACCTCCCGCCACAATGATTTATATTTTATATAAAAACATGACATTTCATAAACTTGCTATACATTTTTTAATCATATTTGTGTCAGTAATCTACAGCAAAAGTTTCAAATTGATATATCTACATGTATTTGTTTTTTTCACCTGCAGTGTGTGACTTTAGAATCAGCTGATTATTGACTGAGCCTTGGGCAGCTTTGAGAGCAGGTTGCCAGATAAGACTCAGATAAGATTTTTATCCCTGGTCGGTTCGAGCGCCACATTTTATTACCCAAAACTAAACTCCAAAGAGTCCTTTTGTGAGTTCATACTTATCAGCTTATCGATTTTAATTTTGACAACATATATGAGGAATATAGTTGTAGTCTTTTGATGATTATGCCATTTAGTTTTAGACAAGGTTGAGCCAATTATTTATCGTTTTAGTCAAGCACATGTTTATAGGTTTAGGTTAATGAAAATGTTCTATGTATTATTTTTTAAACTAAAACTACACTTATTTTTAGTAAATTCTAGCGATTCTGCAGCTTATATTGGGGTTAGGGTTAGGGTTAGGCTTTTGTAAAAGATCCTTGGTTTAGACAGTTCATTGTTTTGCTTTTACTGAAAGCATGTGTGTGTGGGGATGAGCAAGGGAAGGGGGCGGAGGAACGAGATATGGGATGCACATGGAGAGAGAAAGGGCGAACATGAATGTGACCTGGTTGGTTGAGACCGTTCTATCTATATCAATGGTTGAGACGCCAGAGGCTCGTGTTCGTTTTTTTTTTTTTGGCGAGGTTGCTGCCGACAGTAACCGTGTTTGACCCTTTTTATTTTTGATCAATAAAACGTCTCCTGCCTCATATCCTTCGTCCAGCCGGACGGTACAATATCGTAAAATACAAAGCGTAATATTGTATTGGATCATATTTTATAATAATTGTCAACATTTCATTGAGCTTCTCCCATAAAGAAAACACGGACATTTTACTTTGGCTGTTAATTTAAATGATATGAGGTTCGTTCAAACGGTGTCACCGAAAGTTTAGGCTTTTTTAGCCCATTTTTATGAGTAAAGATAACTATCTGAAGGTTTTACCCGTTGTTTTAAATTTGTTTTCCACCTGTATTTTAGTTTATTTGGATAAAAAAAAATACTTTAAATGAAATTAAAAGAAAATATTCCATTACAACATTTGTTTTCGGTTTCCGTTATTTCCCTCGTGAGGATATTCTACCTCCGTATCTGGCAACCCGCCTTTCCGCTGGGGATGACCAGCAGCTAACAGTGGAACGTAACTTTGGGATTAGCGGCTGAAAATGTGCCAATTTAAACGGAAAACGCGACGCAATTCCGCACAAAACCCCTTTGATAACACTTGCTGCTGGTGAAGTGCCCGTGACCTGTTATTACTGCACAGCAGATGCATAGTTTTTGTTGAAAATGTTAAAAATCGTCCCTCCGGATCCGTAACGTTAGCTACTAACGCTAGCAGACCCGTAGCTAAGGGTTACCGGTGTGTTTGCCGTTGCCAGGCCGTGCTCCCGCTCCTGAGCCGCAGTCGCCTCGGAGGACGTTCGTGGAAGTTCGTGCGAGCGATGGACGGCCAGGTATCTTCTTTGCGCTTGTCACGACACAAGATCCGGTGAAAGTCTTTTTACTGGGAGCAGAAGCTGGAGTTGTTCAACGGATAATCGCAATCGCCGTTTTAATGGGAGCAAAATAGACTGCAGTTGATTTGTCAGTGCAAAAATATGGAAACATGACCTGCTAAAGTACCGGTAATTTAAGAAATTCCCTAGGCTTGTCACGATATAGTTTTTTTTAAAGACAATGACTGGAGAAAAAGGTCGATAAACTATATTTTTGACTAAATCGTTCTTTGACGCTGGGTTAATCTCGACAATAAATCAATTTGTCTTAAATTAAACCTGGTTAAAATGACATATAATGACCAAGACATTACATTAATGCTAAACTAGAGCAGACATAGGTCATAATGACAAGTGTGAAGCTCGATATAGTGAGGCCGGAAAATCTTGCAATGAATGATAGTATTGAAGTCCACTTGTTGCTGCTAAAACAACAAAAACATTTAAATCTCGTCTCTCCCAAGAACCTAAAGATAGACAAGTTATATAATTAACATCACACTCTGTAAAACATGGAACAATTGTTCAAGTATTGCAAAATTATAATAAAAATAAATGTATTGACGATAGATACTGAGCTCATAAATATATTGTTTATTTGTCATTTATTGAAAGATAAGTTCATACTGTAATTATTGTGAAAAGATGTGTGAGTGTGAAACCAATATATGCATTTTGTTGAAATCTGAATCCAGGTACCGACTTATTTGTTGGCCAGCCAGCGTGTCTTAAACATAATACCACTGATGTCCTTTTGGTGAAATATATTTTTACTGTTCTTGTCTTTTTCAGTTCTGATGTGTTCCAGGGATTTTTTTACTTGCTCTTGTAATAGTTGGCCAAAATGTCAAAGAATCGCAGCGCGGAGACAGTGCAGGTGGTGGTTCGCTGCCGACCCATGAACGACAAAGAGCAGGTGGCCAAATACGAGCGTGTGGTTTCAGTGGACGTGAAACTAGGACAAATCATTGTGAAAAACCCTCGAGACGCTGCAGCCAGCGACGTGCCCAAGATCTTCACTTTCGACTCGGTGTATGACTGGAAATCCAAGCAGCTGGACCTCTACGATGAGACCTTTAGGCCGCTGGTGGACTCCGTGCTCTTTGGCTTCAACGGAACCATATTTGCGTATGGCCAGACGGGCACGGGCAAGACCTACACGATGGAGGGAGTGAAGAACGACGTGGAGAAGAGAGGCGTTATCCCCAACTCTTTCGAGCACATCTTCACGCACATCTCGCGCTCGCAGAACCAGCAGTACCTTGTCCGAGCGTCGTACCTGGAGATCTACCAGGAGGAGATCAGGGACTTGCTCTCCAAAGATCAGTCGCGGCGCCTGGAGCTCCGTGAGAGACCGGACACGGGCGTCTACGTCAAGGACCTGTCTTCCTTCGTGTCTAAAAGCGTACGCGACATCGAGAAGGTCATGAACGTGGGCAACCAGAACCGCTCGGTGGGCGCGACCAACATGAACGAACACAGCTCACGGTCGCACGCCATCTTTGTGATCACGGTGGAGTGCAGCGAGTTGGGCGTCGACGGCGAGAATCACATCCGTGTGGGAAAGCTGAACCTGGTTGACCTGGCGGGCAGCGAGCGGCAAGCGAAGACTGGGGCGCAGGGAGAGAGGTTGAAGGAGGCTACGAAGATCAACTTGTCGCTGTCGGCGCTCGGGAACGTCATCTCGGCGCTGGTGGATGGCCGCAGCAGCCACATCCCGTACAGGGACTCCAAACTCACGCGCCTCTTGCAGGTATGGAACCAGAATGATCAGTCAGGGTTAGAGTTCAGACGAATCGAAAACAAAACAGGAGTGAGTTTTAGGGTGCACTCACACTTGAACACATGCACTCACACATCTGAACCATGCCCAAGCGCAGAGAGCCCCTTTAGCGCGGTTCATTTGTGTATTGTGAGTGCAATCAAACCCTGCCCAGGCCCGGCTCGGTTCCTGGGCCAGAGCTTGGCACTGTTGCTCATGTACAGTGGGATGCGAAAATGTGGGCAACTTTGTTAATTTTCACGATTTTCCTTTATAAATCATTGGTTCTTAAGATAAAAAATATCACTTTAATATATCACATAGGAGACAAGCATTGTGATATTTGAGAAGTGAAACTAAGTTTATAGAGTGCAATAATTGTTTAAACAAAATTAGGCAGGGGCACAAATTTGGGCACTGTTGCCATTTTAATGATTTCAAAACCTTTAGAACTAATTATTGGAACTCAAAATTGGTTTGGTCAGCTCAATGACCCTTGACCTCCACACACAGGTGAATCCAATCATGAGAAAGGATATTTAAGGCCAATTACAGGCTTTATTCTCCTCTTTGCATCTTCTCTGAAGAGTAACGACATGGAAGTCTCTAAAGAACTGTCAAATGACCTGAAAACAAAGCTTGTTCACCATCATGGATTAGGGGAAGGATCCCGAAAGCTGTCTCGATTTCAGTTGTTTGTTTTGACAGTTAGGAACATACTGAGTAAATGGAAAACCACAGGCACAGTTCAAGTTAAGGCTGACCAAGAAAAATCTGGAATAAACGGAAGCAAAAAATGGTGTGAACAGTCAAAGTCAACCCACAGAGCAGCACCAAAGACCTACAGCATGAGTTTTCTGCAAATAGAGTCATTGTGCAGCGTTCAACTATTAGGCGCACTTTACACAAGAAGCTGCTGCATGGGAGAGTAATGCAGAAGAAGCCTTTGTCCGCCCACATCACAAACGAAGCTGCTTGAGGTTTGCTAAAGCACATTTGGACAAGCCGGCTTCATTTTGGAATAAGGTGCTGTGGACTAATTAAACTAAAACTGACTTATTTGGACATAACAATAAGCATTATGCATGGTGGAAAAAGAACAAAGCATTCCAAGAAAAATGCCTACAGTAAAATTTGGTGGTGGTTACATCCTGCTGTGGGGCTGTGTGGCCAGTGCAGGGACTGGGAATCTTGTAAAAATTGAGGACAAATGGATTTCACTCAAAATCAGCAGATTCCGGAGACCAATGTCTAAGAATCAGTGAGAAAGTTTAAGTTGTGCCGGGGCTGGGTCTTTCCACAAGACAATGACACTAAACACTGCTCAAAATCTACTAAGGCCTTCATGCAGAGGAACAACAACAACGTTCTGGAATGGCCATTTCACTCCCAGATCTGAATATTATTGCATATCTGTGGTGTGACTTCAAACCTGAATGAACTAGAGATGTTTTGTAAGGAAGAATGGCCCAAAATACCTTCAACTAGAATCAAGACACTCATTAGAAGCTATAGGAAGTGTTTAGAGATTGTTATTTCTGCAAAAGGAGGATCTACTAAATATTGACTTTATTTTTTTTATTGCAGTGCCCAAATTTGTGCCCCTGCTAGCCTGTGCAAGCCCATCCCCTTCATCCCGCTGCATTTAATTTCTCTCTGAGTCAGGTTCTGGAAACGAGGGTTAGCATGCTACATGTAGCATCACCTTGGACGGGCCGTCAATCACAGAGCAGGGCGGGACAAGCCGATGCCGTGTAGTTTGTTTTGCTTCCGTATTTTATGCTACGTTCCCACCGCACGGGCGGTGGCAGACTTCAGATTCAATTCAAACAAAAAGGCGGACTCGAGTCGAGCCTCTTGCGGCGCGGCGGGAGCTTCCAGCGCTGCGTCTCCCTGCGCACTGCGCTCCGGTCGGGGAGCTCCATAGGGAGCTAGCTTCGTAGCGGCCGGGGCTTACCCGGCCGTTCCCTGTCCATGCGCACAATGCACGTAGGTCTGTCTCGGACCCGCAGACCCGGGCAGGATCAGGGCAATAAATGGTTAGGGTTATTAAGTTTTATCATATTATTATGCCTGTACCTACTATGGTTGTCACAGTGTCAGTAAGTCTTGCTAAGCATTGAAACGATTGGCTAAAAGCTTCGCACAGAGGCTTTTGACAGACACTTGTATCGACCAATAAACGGCTCTGGACTGTCGTTAACCGCGCCTCATTTTAGCCCCTTCCCCAGACTAATATCTCACTTGTGATTTAGGCAAGTGTTAACCAGGCTAGCCCCTGCCTAATTTTGTTTAAACAATTATTGCACACTTTCAGTAAATCCTATAAACTTCATTTCACTTCTCAAATATCACGATGTTTGTCTCCTAAGTGATTAATTAATTAAAAACCAATTAATTATAATCGCATTTGTGCACATGCATGAATACAAGCTGCAGTCATGTGAGCATCTGTATGCTGAACTTGCATTCAATCCCTTGAGAAACTCCTTCACGTTCCTGCAACTGTTTCTTAACTCAGCAAATTCCTCATATCCAAAGTGAAAGTTTCTGAGCAGTTCAATTCTTTGTAAGCGTAAATTTGTGCACAAGTCCGCGGGTAAGCAAACGTTTCCCAGTGCGTCTAGTTCAGGCACTCTCATAGTGGACAGGTGCCTGTCTGCTCCCCTCACTGAGCATTAGGCTCTGTTCGCTAAAAATGGCTAAATGTAAGGTGGACTCTGAGAATGGGTGATTTCAAGCCAGGTGGGAGGCAGAGTACATGTTCACGGAGGTAAAAGATAAACCTGTGTGCCTTCTGTACAGGACATTTGATTTTTCTTTGAAGGAAGATATTTTTTTCTGTTTGCCTGTTGAAAAACGTTTTCACTTGAAATTACTGTCAGATTCATAAGAAAATACTGCTTTATTCTTTTAATCATTAAATAAAATACACTGTGTTCAATATGTTTTAATAAACATTGAAGCAGTCTGGCCCTCGGCTTGTAGCAAATTTGTTTATTTGACCCTTGGTGTATTTGACTTTGACATCCCTGGCTTGGTGCAAGTGTGAGTGCAGACAGTTCGGAGGATGCAGACCCCTCCCCAATTGGGCTTGGGCATAGCATGGTTTGGATGGACAAGTGTGAGTGCACCCTGAGTGAGCATCCGCCCATCCTTTCTTCGTTCAGAAGAAAGTGAACATTTATGAACATTCACTGATTTTGGCCAAAAATTCAAACCCAATCCTAAACAGGCTTTGGGTATTTCCATTTTTTTATTTTCAAAATAAAACGTTGTTTTTTTTTTTTAACTTTTAAACTTTTTGGAACTAGGGCAGGGCGGTTTGGGTCTAAAATTATATAACGATATAAAAGAGAAAAATAAATAAATCCTGATACGATATAATTGACAATTTAAATGAAAAACAAATCCAAAATCACAGCTCTGAGTGATGCTAGGAGTAGCATTAGCTGTGTTCTCAGTCTGCTCCTGGACCTGACTCCGGTCAAAATCAGCTGTAGTGCTCATGCAAAATATATCGCGTCTACAACGGTATGAAAATTCTTCACCGGTGTCCAACAGTCATACCGGTTTGACCAGTCACTGTATGATATGGCCCAGCCTTTATTGTAGCACAAACTCTCCAAAAAGGAAGTGTGTCGTTGAATCACAAATTTTGTGCATCCTGACAAGACAAACAAAAAATACTATTACAGCAATGCTGTACGCCATACTAGATTAAAGTCACCAAATTTGTCATTGTTATTTCACATTGCGCAATATCTATCTTCTTCAAGGATTCTTATTGAAACAAGTTCAAGTTCGATAATATTTAAGTAGAGCTTCAAAAAGTTCTTTAAAAATTATCTAAATTATTCTGTTAATGTTTTACGTTTGTTATTTATGTAGCAACGCTACAAACTTTACAAAGATTTTTGCCATTTTTGCAATATAAAAAATGCTCCCATTTGCACAAACTAATTAACTAATACATTTGTTATCAGCTGTTGAAGTCCCAATCCGAAACACTTTCAATAAGGAAAAAGTAAAATTGGGCACGATTGTACCCTCGGCAGGTTTTAACAAACCTTTACATGGATCGTAAAAACTACACAAAATTCCATTTCGTCATTCAGATCAAAAAGTCAATGTAAATTCCAGCAGGTTAATGTTGTTGCCTGTAATCCCAGGACTCTTTGGGGGGAAACGCCCGCACTGTCATGGTGGCAAACATCGGCCCGGCCTCCTACAACGTGGAAGAGACGCTGACAACGCTGCGCTACGCCAACCGCGCAAAGAACATCAAGAACAAGCCACGCATCAACGAGGACCCCAAAGATGCGCTGTTGCGGCAGTTCCAAGAGGACATCGCTCGCCTCAAAGCCCAGCTGCAGAAACGCTCGGGTAAAAGGAGGAGGAGGAGGCCAAGAAGAGAGCCCGGGTAAGTATAGGAGGAGGCAGAGGAGAGCGCCTGTGTGAGTAAAGGAGAGGAGGCAGAGGAGAGAGCCCGGGCGAATAAAGTCCACCTTTATGCACCCAGGCTCAAATTGCTGGGTGAATCCAGTTTGTTTTTGATTGTTTGAATTTCTCTCCTTTTATTGTTTGTAAATTTCAAACTGTGCATGTATTTTGTGGTCATTTGGCATAAAAAAATATTTTTTTATTTTTTATTTTTAATGTCATTAAAACTAGCTGCTTTTTGCATAAACCCTCTTGTGTCAGTGATGGAGATGACCTAGACGAGGTAGAGACAGAGGATGGGGACGACGAAGGGGAGGAAAAGGGAGACTACTGGAGAGAGCAGCAGGAGAAGCTGGAGCGGGAGAGGAGAGCCATTATGGAGGACCACAGCCTGGTGGCGGAGGAGAAGAAGAGGCTGCTACGAGAGAAGGAGCGCAAGATGGATGACCTGCGGAGAGAGAGGGAGGCGGCCGAGGTGCTCGCTGACAAAATCAAGGTCTGGACCAGTCTCTTTACCTCAGTGCCTCATTTGAGTCATAAACCTAGAGGAAGATTTTGCGAGGGGCGGAGTCACCCATAGGTTTCAGCGCAGGCTGATTGGACCTTGTTTAGTTTTGGAAGCTAGTTCTTTACTTTTGAATGCTGAAATTGCCCTCATTTTTATGAGGATTGATTAATTGATGGAACATTTACACATTCATAACAAATGAAATATGTGCAGATAAAAATATTATAGAATTTGGTTAAAATGTCATTAAACCGTAGAAGTGAATCCTTTGAAGAGCTGAAATACAGTCTTTGATGATAATCCTAATCCGTGTATTTGTGTTCGCAGGTGATGGAGAGTAAACTTCTGGTCGGAGGAAAGAACATTGTGGACCACACGAATGAGCAGCAGAGGATGCTGGAGCTGAAGAGACAGGAAATCGCTGATCAGGTAAAAGTTCATATCTGCACATTCCTTTCACATCTGCTCTTCATTCAACCGCAACGAAGCCTCATCTGACTCCACAAAACACGACAAAGCAGAAACAAGTTACCTTTATATGTCTATGTTTCTGTCAGTATCGGTTTTGCACGATACCGCACCACAGCTTAGTCTATCTCAAAAACGTGTGGGCATTTTTTTTCCTTAAAAAGCTCTGAATTTTTCAAAATTTGTGATTTGTGTTTGTGATTGATTTGATTGTTTTTTTGTCATGTCATTTAGAAACGGCGAGAGCGGGAGATGCAGCAGCAGATGGACTGCAGAGACGAGGAGACGCTGGAGCTGAAGGAAACCTACAGCTCACTGCAGCAAGAGGTGGACGTCAAAACCAAGAAGCTCAAGAAGGTCAGGCTACATTTCACTATCCATTTGCACCTCCTGATTCTCCTCTGCTCCTCCTACTTCCTCTGACTCTCCTCTGTTTCCTCTGACCCTCTCTCCTTCTTCTCACCCTCCCCCTGACCCTCTCCTCCCTCTCACCCTCCTCTGCTCCTCTTGCTTCCTTCTGACCCTCATCCCTCTGACCCTCTCTCCTCTCTTTGACCTTCCTACCTCTGACCTTCCTTCTTCTCCTTCTCTCTTGCCTCTGACCCTCCTCTCCTCCTTCTGCTCCTCCACTCATCTCTCTGACCATTTCTCTCTTCTCTGCTCCTCCTCTGACACCCTTTCCCCTCTATTCTCTCTGACCCTCTCTCCTGCATCTGCCCCCCTCCTCTCTCCCCTCTTCTCTCTCTGACCCCTTCTCCTCTTCGGTCACAGCTGTTTGCGAAGCTCCAGGCAGTGAAGGAGGAGATCCAGGACATGCACGAGGCTCACATCAGTGAGAGGCAGGACCTGGAGCAAGTGCTGAACGAGCTCACGAGGGACATCAAACTCAGGTCTTAATCCACTTTCTCACAGTTTCCTCACAGCAAGGAACTCCCAGCTTTAATCCTGACCTCCCAAAACCAGTCTATTCATAGTTTTCAATTATTTATTGTTTTTTTTTCTAATTGAAGGTTGTTTGTCTCTTGTTGGTTTGGGTTCACTTGGTTTGATTGGATTGTTTCTTACTAGTATTGTTGTCTTTTAATGTGCAGCACTTAACTGAATTTCTGTGAGGCTTTTATAGTTAAATTAATTGTGCCAAAATGAAGGCTGGAAAAGTCATTAACAAACATTACATTTGTTTCCAAAAGGCATTCAATCTAAATTTCTCTGTTAAAAATGAATTAAATTTAAAATACACACAACTTACTTGAATGTTTTCAGCTCTTTAGAAATGATAAATACTAGATTGTTTGTGATTGTGACTGTGGCGATTTTGTTCTCCCAGTTTCTTGTTATTATTAGTAGGCCCGAGCGCCAACCATGCACAAGGGCCTATTGTTTTCGCAACCCAGAAAATGCATCCAGGGCCAAACACGCACGCACCATGTCCCGTGCTCACTCATGTCCCCCTGGTAACAGCTTTCCGAAAATGTATATTATGTGGGGTGGGTTAACGGCTACAGTGGTCCCTCGTTTATCGATAAACGAAATCCGCTATATAGCAATCTTTTGATTTTTCACTATTCAAATACATGTTAAGGCTTTATCATTCCTCCTGACACACTTTATACTGTAACATTAAACTATTGAAAACATTTATTGAACTGTATATTGGTTATCGAAGCTTACCGCAGCAGAATCTTTCTTGTACCCCACCTTCGCTCCTGCTCCAGGAGCCACTGCAGTCGTCATTTTGAGTAATTTGGGTAAAAATACAGTCTAATGGTAGGAGCTGCTCCCAGCCCGCTGCGCGCAGTCACGGCACGGCCAAGGCTCCTTGTCGATGCGCACCATGCACGTAGGTCCGTCTCGGACCCGCAAACCCGGGCAGGATCAGGGCAATAAATGGTTAGGGTTATTAAGTTTTATCATATTATTATGCCTGTACCTACTATGGTTGTCACAGTGTCAGTAAGTCTTGCTAAGCATTGAAACGATTGGCTACAAGCTTCGCACAGAGGCTTTTGACAGACACTTGTATCGACCAATAAACGACTCTGGACTGTCGTTAACCACGCCTCATTTTAGCCTCTTCCCCAGACTAACATCTCACTTGTGATTTAGTTAGGTGTTAACCAGGCTAGTCTAATGGATCTGAAGCATTCAATCCTCAATCTGTCTGTGGACATTCAGCATATACAGTGGGGTGCGAAAGTTTAGGCAACCATGTTAATTTTCAGGATTATCCTTTTTAAATCCTTGGTCCTTTGGATTAAAAAAATCAGTTAAATATATCACATAGGAGACGAACACAGTGATATTTGAGAAGTGAAACGAAGTTTATAGGATT